>JAVYIG010017903.1:0-23706 GCA_035222895.1 Strongylocentrotus droebachiensis
CAAGATAGACAAAAACCAGTGTACTAGGTGTGGTATTGCCCTTACTCCACCCAACGAAAGAAACTATGAAAACCATTAAGGAAAGGTTTATAGTAATCTTGTAGCTCAATATTCATAGAGAAAAAGGGGGGCTCCTCATTGAAAGGGCTTCTTTTATGACAGCTTCTCTTATACAGTGAAATTTGCTTTAGTGACCAACTGTCCATGAAGACCAAATTTTAGTTTTTTCATTGGTTTTTTTCTTCTCCAATTTAAAACACTGATCCCCACAGTTCACCAGTCATCCTGTTCCCTTTAGCGTTCTTTATGATACACTAGTTTTACTCTATTTAAACATGTATTGTGTGATTACATCTCTCTTCCGTACTCTAGTTACTACTACTTGCTAAAGGATCTCTAGTTAGTATAGAAGACAACGATGGTAATAGACCTCTGCATCTATGCTGTGCTAATGGGCATGAGGAGGTGAGAAAGCTTCCTAAAAGTTGACCTTCTATTATCCAACTATATATACTAGAATAGAGGAAAGTAATTCTTTGTATTTTTTTACTTTCATCTGACAGTCATGAAAATTATCTTTTGTCATGAATAAATGAGCTTGAATTGTTTTTAAAAATTCATGTGTTAGATCCTCAAAATTCCTGTTTTTTTATAATTTTTATAACAGAAAACATGTATATCAAGAATATGACAGATTTCTAATATACAATTTTATATCATTGGTTTAAGAGGCTGAGAACACATGCTTATAATGGGAGTGAAAAATCAAATATAGATAAGATTAATTTTAGCATGTATTGTAATTGTTTATTAAACTTCATTGATGTACATCAATATTCTGTGTGTAAACATAAATATATCATATAAGTCAGTTACAATGTAATGTAGAAGCCCCCTTTTCATCAATCCTTTCTTTCTTTTATATTTTTATTGATCGCATGATTTTTTCCTTAATTTCTGAGTTGATGATCAATTAAACCTTACAGCTTTGTTGTAAATGGTTTCCATGTTTTGAGTTGGTCCAACTATTCTTAGTAAATTTTTCTTTCTATTCCAGTGTGTGAAAGCATTGCTCTACTCTACCAGACCCTCCCAGAGAGTGTCTATCAATGCAACCAACACCAGAGGAGACACAGCACTACATCTGGCATCCAGATGGGGATATGGTAAGACAAATCATGGAAGATTTTAAAGGCATCCTTTAACAATGTTAAATCTGAGGTGCACGGCTCTACATGTTATCAGTGTCTGTAATATGGTGTAATATTGAAGCTCTAAAAAAATTGCCCTTCAAAATGATCAAGAAGTGCCTCAAAAAAGTAAAAATCTGTGAGTGACCGGTTTTACCATACTCGTTTTCCCCAATAGACAGTAGTGTTATGAAAATGCAAAATTTGATTTCGATTTCCAATCATAAATATCTTGATAATCAGACAGGTGATCGGCTTGTAAAAGTTATGGGGTTCCTGACTGACCTAAAGGTTTGTAATTATCATTGCAGCATGAGCTAAATCCAGAATTTTGTTTCAGAATCTGAGACAAAGTTACCCAATCCCTTTAAAGAGGACTGAAAAGTTTCAGATTTAATCTGTGCGGCTCATCAAGTCTGTTTTCATATTCTTATCCTGTGGCAATTCTCAATTTCCTTTTAATGTTGAGATGTTTGGATGCTACTATATATTTGAACAATGAATAGCTTACTGAAATTGTAGTTCTGTGGGACATTCTCTTTTTTTATCGTAAGGATTAGTCACATAAATTGATTAACAAAATCAATTTACAATCTGACACTAGGAATTCAGGATTATATATTTAACTTAAGTTGTTTTAAATATGTACATCACTTGATGTCAACTAAAATATGACTTTAAGAATGTAAAGTTAAATTGTTTGGAAGGAAAGGTAGTTTCAATCATTTCTTGAAATCCATGTCAAACTTTGAACATGGCCACTGACATCTAGTGATGATAATGAACTCAATGGGGACAGAATATAATCTTTATCCGACTTCACACTGGTTATATCTACAACAATTAATTTATTGCTTTTATTGCTTTGATTGCAGCCAACATCGTATCGCTGCTCATAGACCATGGTGCATCCGTGGAAGCAAGGAACAGAAGACAGGAAACGGCTCTCATGTGTTCTCATAATATCACATCTCACGGACCATTCTATTCAGTACGCAGGATGAGAGCGACCAGGGATCCATGTCATCATATGTAAGTTCAGTCAAGCGATAGCTGCAAATTATGTAAAGGTCGCTTTTAAACGAAGATCTGTCATTTGAACGCAATTTTTTTTAAATCACATAAAATAGTTCCATTGGCAGTTTCAAAGATATGTTCTCCTTCCCTAAATTATATTTCCTGCTTGATATTTTTCATTCATCCCATGCACATTTCTATTTTTATCTCCTAAATTTTTTCTGCCTTATTTTGAAATGTTAATATTTGGGTATGACAGTGATGACTTTTCTCTGCATAACTCTCCCATAATGGATTGAGAAGCTCCAAACCACTAAGTTTAGCTCTCCCTAATCATTCACTTCATTTAGAAAATGATGTGGAGAGAGTTCATTTTCTTTTTGTGTGTCCACTATAATCCATCCATAATCTATAATCTTTGTAAAGGCGACCAGTCCTCCTATAGCAAGCATCCTATCGACTATGGGAGACGAAGACAACCTGGTGACCCCTATCAAGGTCTCCATCACAAAACTCACTAAGAAACTACAACCTGCCCAGAAAGAGGTAAACATGGTTTCCCTGATATTATTCTTGCTTGTAGTGGTTTAAGCACTTTACTTGAAATTGATAGGTCTTGGGTTCAATCCTTGACCCGGCACTAATGTCCTTTGGCAAGGCATTAATCTACATTTCCTACTCAATACCCAAGAGAGAAATGGGACCTTGAAGATGTAGGATGATGAAAGCACTTGTGTTAGTAATTGCCTATGCCCTCACAGTGACCTTATGGTAGGAATACACCCCAGGAGTGGAGATGGTGCACAGTGTGCGTGAATGAATCCAATGACCAGGTTAATGATATTTTTAAAGCGCATCGAGACAGTAATCGTATAGAGATATGGCGTTCTCCAATGTGTTGATTATTCTCGTAGCAGTTACTTGTGTGTAGGAATGTCCATGTTTGGTGCCATATCAGTCTGCTCTACTATTCCCTCAGTGTTTGCCAATAATGTGATTCCTCCATCCAAATTCTGAAGTAAACGATTTGCATGTAGGCATCAGGTGAATGGAATCTTTTAATCATATGAAATTATTTTCACATAAACCACTGAATACAATGACAGATTCTTTCTTTGTATTGTCATTCCTTGAATGTCATGCTGCTGATCTTGAAGTACGTTTGCATTGCAAGAACTAGTTAGCCATTTAATGAGCTATATACTCAGTGCAGTTGGTAGTTTAATACCTTTAAAATGAATATAGCTGAAGACAAATTGTGAATAGAATATGTTTTCTGATAAATGAAACAATAATGGAAAAACTGTGCTTATGTCCACTCCTTCAATCTTTTGTTGATCAGGTCGAGAAGTTACTTCGCAGCGTTGCGGACGGTGACATCCTCATGATGAAGCATCATCTCGGTTGGCTTAGTGATGACGACTACGATGACGATGAAGATGATGACACCATCCCATTAGATTCTAAGTTGTGTCATCCTCTATGTCAGTGTTCTAAATGTGCAATGCTACAAAAAGTAAGTATCAGTTGTAACATATGATATCCCTTCAAATTTAGCAATAACTACCAAGTCTCTTGAAGATAAACGGTATTTTTTTCAGTGTCCTTGTATAAGCAAATAGCTAATGATGCTTTGCAAATTCAAGGGTTATATTACATAAGGTTAGAATGTACACATACATGTATTTTTCTGTTAAATCTGTAATAATAAGCATTCATATGTTGGTTTTTCACCTAAATCAGTATTTACTCTATTCTGATCTGAGTTGCATAGAATATTAATCTTTTGTACTTGTAATGTCCTTTTATAGCTTTTAAAATTGTTGAAGAAATCAATTTGGTATGAGTACAGTCTACCCAGATGCACACAAAAACCCAGATATTTCACAGAGTCCATGATCCACGTTTGGTTTTATTTTACAATGTATAATATGTGATGTGTATACTTGTTAAGGCCAATTAGTGCTTTTCATGACCCCGCCACTATTATTCATATGTATATGTTATTGATTTGTAAATTGTTTTTTAAAGTGAAAATAAATTGAATTGGATTGAAAATTTACAGCGTACCACAATCAGTGCCAGCGGCCTGAGCGTGAACTCACGAAACCAAGAAGGCTACACGGCTCTCCACGTCGCCGCCCTACACGGCCACGAGGCCTTGGTGGACGTGTTGCTCCGTCGAGGGGCGAGTGTCAATCAGAAGAACGGCAGCAGCCAGCAGTGCACACCCCTTCATCTAGCTTGCCAGTGCAACCATCCACAGGTGGGTTTATCCTTTTAATAAGCCTGTTCATAGTCGCAGTCTGAGCATGAGCAGACCAAATTGTGAAATACACGGAGACAAAATACTGGATGCGTGCTCATGAAAGTTATGTAATCATTATTCATTTATGCACAACCAGTGCGCTCCATGATACACAGGTGGAAGTGGTCTTTTAAAAGGGGAAACAAAGGCTATTTATGTAGCACCTCCATCGCTGTAGGAGTGATTATTTCAAAATGTACAAAGTGGGAACTCTTCATGTTTTTGAAGATCTGTGGATATTCAGGGTCATTCGGGACATGTGGTAACCGTGAACTGGTCTATTATTATGGATGCCAATTTTCACTAATGTTGGAGATTTATTGTAATTTTGCTGTTAACATCATTGTCAGCTCCTCTTGATTTATGTTACTAAAAAAAAAACAGACAATTGGAAAATCTGTTAATTCTTAAAATCCTGTTATCCCATTGTTGGTATATTAAAGAACTGTCTTTTATCAAAGTGAGCTTGAAAACTGTTAGAAGATTTATAGACTCACATCAAGATAAATGTTATCATTTCAAAGAATGAAAGCTACAATGAATTTTACAAAACATTATCTCTGATATGGAATCAAATTGAAAGTGATCAGTTTGGCACTAATGCCTACGAAATGAAATGATTCTAGTCATTTCAAGTGTTGGTTGAATATGCTTTCAACAGAAAATTGCTCATCTCTGGATAATATTCAAATCTTCTATAACTTTCCCACAATTCATGGTTAAAATGTATATGAAATATTATTGTTTTTTTCTTCTCCAGCTCGATTTATAATGAGTTGTTAATTTTTTAGTTATTTAAATGATCTTCCTTCTATTTATTATTATATATGCATGATTTATTGAATAAAGAACAGATTTATAATTTGTGTGTTTATTATAAGTGTTGGTTGGTAATTTGTAGTCAGACAATCGTGCGCTTAGAAACAACCGTATTAAGAGCCTGATAAATGTTGTGTCTTATTATTATTATTTAGATTGTATCCAAACTCCTGCAGCATGCGGCTAAGTGCAATATAAAGGATGTGAGAGGTAACACCCCTCTCCATTACTGCTGTCTCAACGGGCATCTCGGACCAGCAGAGGCCCTCCTACAGGTATTTAAATAAATATATGCTACCAAACACTGTTACATTTTTGTCTCTAACTTTTGTGATGTTCGAAATTTTGTTTTTATCAACTAGACAAATTTATGGTTAGAAAAACACTTTTGTCTTGTGTCACCCCTAGACTAGACAGTAGGCAAGTATGTAGGATATAATTCCATTGTGCCTTGTTTAGGGAGCCATGTGATGATCATCCTTTTGTGGTGTTACTAACAAACTAAACTGTGTTTCATCACGTGTACAACGTGTAGCATGGTGTCAGAAGGTTTTCATGAGAAATTAATGGCGCTGTAAGGTTAACAAATACATACTCTACGAGCCACAAAGAAAATTTGCGTACAAAGATTTTTGCAAATAGCAGGGACTCAATATCTTACAAAAGCTGTTAATACATGTGTTCGCACCCATATTGTCAGCTCATTTTCACATTCAGCAAATTTAGCGACACTGCTGCAATTGGCAAAGTTTGCAAAAATAAACCCTTGCAAAACTAACAGCTTTATACAGTACATCTTTTATGAATGTCTGTGCCAGTTAATTAATTTCAAACCAGTTTTAAATTACATGTTGCAGTTTCTAGGACAGAAAAACAAAACGACTAAGAAATCTGTTCTCCATCTTTCCAGCATGGTGCGAACGTGAACCAAACCAACCAGAGGGGTAACACGCCCCTCCATGAGGCAGCGAGGTTCAACTTCACACCCCTGGTCAAGTTATTACTGGACAGCGGTCAGGCTAACCCTCATTGCAGGAACAAGGCTCAACAGATACCTCTGAGACTCACCCAGGTTTGTAGCAATACTATCAGTGCATTTTTATTAAGCTACGCATAATTTTGAGTAAATTATCAATCAAGTTTTATTTACCTGTTGGTATCGGTGGATGTGATATGTCATGCTGGGGTCTATTGTAAAGGCGTATAATTTCAAATTTGAATAGTATTCAACCTGTTCAGAGTTCACCTAATGTACTGAAACATACTGTGAGCTTGATGATATATGAGTACATACATTACCAATCACTAAAAAGGAAATACAGGTATTTTGTAGTACTACAAACTTTATGGTAAGATTTTATTTACTATTGTATTCATGTCAGTTAGTTTTCCTTGGTTATAGAATTTTTCATAGATAGAGCTACATGTATGAGACTTGGTAAACACTGTAATCTCTATTGACAAGCTGTTTTCTAGCTACAGTTTGTAAAACATGAATCTAGTTTCCAGAGGAGGGCAATAAGTGCCCCTTCCAGACAGGTTACTTTTCTTCCAAGATGATCAGTATAGCAAGCTAGTACTGTACAGTGCATTTTAATGTTTTTAGAAATGTGACTCTATATAATGAGCCAGTTCACGGTTGCAGTCTGAGCATGAGCAGATAAAGGTCATTGCAGAACAAATTTTGAAATACACGGAGACGAAATACTGGATACGTGCTTATGAAAGTTATGTAATCATTATTCATTCATGCACAAGCAGTGCACTCCAAGATACACAGGTGGAAGTATTCTTTGAAAAGGGGAAACAAAGGCTATTTATATAGCACCTCCATTGCTGTAGGATTGATTATTTCAAAATGTCCAAAGTGGAACCTCTTCATGTCTTGAAGATCTGTGGATATTCGGGGTCATTGTAGTAATGTGCTAACCTTGAACTGGTCTATTGCTTTTCATCATCATCATCATCATCATCAGTAAATGTTAATATTTTCTTCATAGAAACGCAGTGATATTGCCAGGATGTTGAAAGCAGCCATGAGACGAGACGATGACCTAGAGTCTGTGACGTCGACGGAGACCAACACGTCATCCGGCTCCTCCCAGACGGATCCTCTAGAATCTATCCGGGAAACGGGACACTTCTCTAACAACTCCGCTCCACCACCGCCTCTAACTCCTCCTCCTAGACCTCTTAATAATGACTGTAAGTTTATTGTTAAAGGCATCGTTTAATGATGTTAAATCTGAGATGCAGGGTCGTACGTGTTACCAGTATCTGTGATATGATGTAATATTGAAGCCCTAAACAAAAAATTGCGCTTCAAAATGATCAAGAAGTGCCTCAAAAAAAGTAAATACCTTTAAGTGACCGGTTTTACCATACTTGTTTTCCCCATTAGACTGTAGTGTTATACAAAAACTGTTTGGCAAACGCAAAATTTGATTTCGATTTTCAATCATAAATATCTTGATTATCAGACAGGCGATTGGTATGTAAAAGTCATGGGGTTCCTGACTGACCTAAATGTTTATAATTATGATTGCAGCATGAGCCAAATCCAGGATTTTGTTTCAGAATCTGAGACAAAGATACTGGATCCCTTTAAATGTTACCTTCTGTACGTGTACTGTACATAAACCCTTGAGAAATGTGATACTGTTAGTGATACATTTAGTTAATACATTGCCTACGTGAATTGGATGGCTCCTGTTGGATGGCTCCTGTTTTAAAGCCTATTTGGGGAAAGCAAATCAGTCGTCGATGGGTTAAGCTCAGATCTGATCTTAATGTAGTGAGATCTTGACTTTAATACCATGATGTATATTCGATGCAAAACTTCATACCGTACATGTCCTTCTGTTCATCCATTACCATGACAACCAACATCTCTTCCACCACCCAGATGTTCTACCGAGACCACTCAGCGTCCACGACCTCTTCAACTATTTCTGCGACACGGACCGGACCACCATGCGTGCCTTAAACCAGTCCATCAGGGAGTTTGAGCCCGCCCGTCAACTCAGACATGTCGAGATCGAGGATAAGCATCAGGAGAATTGGAACCTCTATCTAAAACAACAGGTATGTCAATAAATACTTTCAATCAGGAATAAGTTATGGATGGGGAATTTAGAATGCAGGGATGCCAGTTTTCAGGCAATTGCCTGAATTCAGGCCCTGGCTAGTCATTTTCAGACCATAGTTCAGGATTTTTTGTGTACAAAATAGCTCATTCTAGGTGATTTTCAGGCCCTCTGATCAATTCTAACTGGCATCCCTGAGAATGTTAATGGTAGGGTTTATTTAGATATTTTTGTATAATTGATTCATGTTTTGGTAGTGAATAAAGAAAGAGAACGAATCTTTGTTGATATGGTCTCATATCATATTTCATACCTTTATTCAACATTTTTGGGTGTAAGTATTTGTGCATTTCTGTTTAGAAGTGGAGTGAATTAGGGTAGGTAGTATCTCCAAGCTCCAAAGTCGACGTTCATACTTACATATTATCAAACCACAATTATTAGAATCAAAACAACGTGGCAAGGTTTACAAACTTACTGTCAGATCGAATGGAATGTCAGATAACTATCTCTGGAATAGATGTATTAATTGTTTGAAGAATTTTTTAAAGGTTTATTTTTACCAAGCCAAAGGCTACAAACTGGTGCTTCTTCGAAGGAGGACAAAGTTTTAAAAACACACATGGT
Source organism: Strongylocentrotus droebachiensis (assembly GCA_035222895.1). Classification (NCBI taxonomy): domain Eukaryota; kingdom Metazoa; phylum Echinodermata; class Echinoidea; order Camarodonta; family Strongylocentrotidae; genus Strongylocentrotus; species Strongylocentrotus droebachiensis. The sequence goes on from JAVYIG010017903.1 coordinate 9,048, forward strand.
CACATTTTGTGATGTGCCCGATATCAACAGTTTAAGTTAAAAGAAATTAAAGTCGTCAACCCGCATCTGAAGTGAAAAAATATTGAATACATACATTCTGAAGGACATTGTGAATATTTTCATGTATGATCACTGCTCATGAATATTCATATTGTCATCAAATTGGCAATGTTATCATTGACCTGGTGACCTTTCACTGTTTGCTTCCTATGCAACAAAGGTCCATTTCTTGGACATGTTGTATTCCGTGTATGCCAAGCCCAACAAATTATTTTGATAGTAAAATGGTTGGGCGGTGAAGATGGAGCTTGTGCAGAAAGGTCAGCATTTGAATTTCATGACAAGTGTAATGTTTTATCCTATACTCCCCCCCTCATTTTCTTTATTTGTAGTTTATTATCTTATTCTCCCCCTTTAGATATATGTATAATTATAGTCTATAAAAGAATCTGTTCTGTCGTATATTTCTAGATGCTCTACCTCAACTTGTTCAGGCCTTCAATATATTTGTAATGGTTGATTTCTTGGTTTCTCTCTCTCTCTCTCTCTCTGTCTATCTCTTTCAATCTTTCTCTCATTGTCTCTCCTTCTTGTTATCTCTCTGCATCTTTCTGTCACCTCTTTCTCCATCTCTTTTCCTCCCATCTCTTTTCCTCCATCCACGATCTCTTTCTCTCTCCGCTCGAGTCCTCCCCCTATCTTCTTATGTTCCCCAACTATTTACTTTCTGTCTCTGTTCCTTCTCCCCTCCTCTATCCCCCTCCCCCCCCCCCCCTTTCTCTCTCTCTCTCTCTCTCTCTCTCTATCTCTGTTTCTCTCTCCCCCTTCCTCCCTCCCTCCCTCCCTCTCTCTCTCTCTTTCTCATTCCCTTAACATTATTCACATAACCTTACCACTTATTGCCTTTGTGTGGGTTTTGTTAAACTATATCTTTATCCTGATGCTAATATACTGTCCAAAAATTGACAACTCTATTATGGAATGATACAATCATACAAGTAGTTTGCCAATGTTCCTTTTTTATAATTTTATATTAAATTGATTTGTGTGTTTAGATTCATTCTGTGCAGTTCCTTTTCTTTTCCCTTTTTATTTTATCGGTTTGAGTGCAATGTCTGTCGTTCTCCAGATATAAACTTCTGCTTTCTTGCTGTATCTCCCATACAAAGCTCCATCTCTCTCATTCTCTCTCTCTCTCTCTCTCTCTCTCTCTCTATATACATATATATACATATATATACATCTATCTCTCTCCCTCTCCATCTCTCTCTCTCTCTCTCTCCCTCTCTTTCTCCATCTATCTTTCTCGCTCTCTCTCTCTCTCTACCTCTCTCTCTCTTCATCTTCTCTCTCCATCTCTCTCTCTCTCTCTCTCTCTCTCTCTCTACCCCTCTCATTGTATCTCTCCCTTTTATTTAACATATGTCATACCATATCATATCTCTTTTTCTTATGCCTTCACTACCAAATGTTGTGCAGGAATCATTATTTTCTTCTTTTCCTTTTTGTCATATTTTTTTCTTCTCATCTTTACTCATGTTCTTATGTTCTTAATTATGATTTATTTATTTTTGAATATCATTTACTTTGTTTTTATTTTCTTACTAATTTGTTAACCAGTTAAATCGTTTTGTTGTTCTGGATATTTTGTTGTTATACCCAATACTTTTTTTGTAATATGTAAAATTTGTATGACAATTCAACTGCTACTACTGTACATATATAGACCGATAATATTGTGAAATGTGGCCTTAACTCTTCAATATTATTTTTCCTAAACAATCCTCATTTCTCTTTCTTTCTTCCTCTCTGTTTCCCTTTTCATCTTTCTTTCTCTATTTCTCACACTTATTAACATTTTACATAAAATCTGTTAACTTTGCCGTTCATAAACCTCCAATTTTGGTCATTTTTAAAATTTGCTTAAATCTATTTATGATGTGAGTATTACCACGTTCATGGTGATTGACATTTTTGGGTAATTCTTAGTTATTTTCCATTTTCAAACCTGAACTATGAGAAGCTTTGTTTTGGGGATTTCTGAATAAATGGTCTTAATTGTCCTCCCAGTATTGAACAGAGATGAATATGGATTTTCAATCCTGAATAATGAATAACACATTTGTTCATCTTAGGTTTTTTGTTCCAAACATGTGCAGACCATGCAGTCCACTTCTAATACTGGAAGATCAGTGACATTCCTTAATTATGTGCCAATGTTTGTCGTATTGTCACTTTAAATCTTCAATTTGTTTTGCATACTCTAAACAGCAAATCATTCAGTACTTCTTTACCTTCCATGAAGTATTGATATCTTTATTCTGAATTGAAATAAGAATGAAATAATGAGTGTATTGTTCTGCTTTTCTTACCTATAGCTTGAAATCCAGCACTTTGATCGAAGGAAGCTGAGACGAGCAAAGACTCAGGATAAGAGTGGACCATTCTTCAATATGATAAAAGAAGAACTTAGCAATACTTCTCATATTGAGAACACAGACACAGACAGCGACTCGGATCATGTGATGCCTGAAGCTCAAGAAGATTACCAAGAGAGCAGGGGGCCAGAATCTCCAGGTTTCCATGGTAACGCGGTAGAGAGGAGAGGTGATGAAACACCCACTGAATTAGATACAATAGACAGTAACGGTGATGGATTACATGGTGACGTTGGTGTTGGTGCAAGTAATTTTTCAAAGAAGTCTTCACAATCTGAGGATGCAGGTGCATGTTCGGGAGAAGAAGGAGGTCATGATGACACCAAGGTAGATAATCAAATTAGTGATTTAGAGGAAGAAAATAGTGCATTGATATCTGAGACACTCTCCTCCGATACAAACTCTGCCGTTACACGGTCGGACGCTGAACACCGAAAGCTAGAAAACCAAAGTCAAAGCAACAATTCAAACAGCAATAGTGAATCCACAGGCACATCTGTGACTCAAGAAGACAAAGTATCATCTAATGGAGCAGTCTCTGTGAGTGCAAACACCCTCGATTGTGGGTGTGTTCATACTCGTGATAGCCATGGAGATAACCTGCGTGGTAGAGGAACTGTTCACGATGATGATGCGTATCATAGCAACCAGGATCGAAGGAGAGAGCATCCTGGCTTAGAGTGTTTCAAGATGCCTCTGTCGGACTCTGCCATTAACGGAGTTTGCCAAGATGAAGAATAGTTGGGGTTTCCCCTCTTTTTGTACATGTATTTTCTTATTTCAGTATTGAAAGTATGTCCTGATAGAGTATCATTGGATTTCAAGTCGATGTTACTGCTTTCTAGTCTAATGTATACCTCATCGCATGCTGCAGACTATCGACCGTGGATAGAATTCTTTACTTTGTTTATCATAGCTTGATTGATTGTGAGGCGTAGATTCAAGTGTACTTATTCCTTCTATTGATGTTTGATGTATTATATTATACACCCATAGACTCATATCCGTCCCTTCCCCTCCCCTATTAGGCCAAGAGCATTAGTTTTAACATGGACATTTTTGGTAACAAGCTGATTTTTTCAGGATAGGTCCAGGAATATGTCTAGATTAACATAATAAAAGTCCTCATAAATCCTCCTTGAGCGTTTTCCGTAATCCAAGATGGCGTCCAAAATGGCCGCCATTTCCTGAATTTCTTATAACTTTGCAACTAGATAACCCAAATACAAAATTTAAATGTCTAAATATATGTTTTTTAGCATAAGGAACTCAATAAAATACATGTTGATAAATTTTGAAACACACAAGTAGCTATAAACCACTTTTAGCCATTTTCGAAATCCAAAATGGCGCCCAAAATTGCTGCCATTTCCTGTATTTCTTCTAACTTTGCAACTAGATAACCCAAATACAACATTTAAATGTCTAAATATATGTTTTTAAGCATAAGGAACTCAATTAAATACTTGTTGATAAATTTTGAAACACACAAGTAGCTATAAACCACTTTAGCTCTTCCCGAAATCCAAAATGGCACCCAAAATGGCCATTATTTCCAAATTTATATCATTGTAAGTAGATACGTAATGAAATATAATCAATGTCTAGACTAGAAAAGCACCATTGAAATAAATATAAGTACAACAATCATTTAATCAAAAAGTACTTCTTATGCATAAAGTACTCACACACACACCCACATACACATATGGCTGCTTCCATCATCCTCAACGATATCAGACTGACAGTGTGCAACCGTGAAGAGTACTCAACATTAGATGGAACTGAAAATGTAGACACATTAGTACCAAGGTCGCTAAAGCTTTTTATACATAATGACTGTAAGAGGTGTGGTATGGATGTTGCTTTGCTGCAGCACTAGTTGGAAGTAGACTTTTTAACTGAAAGGATGAACTCAGAGAACTGCGACCAATCGCCCGTTTAATTGTATGCAGTGTGACGGTAGTCATCAAGAACTGCTGGCCCCATAAAGGCTTTCCCGGCTTTTTTTTTACCTCGTCATGGGTGCTTCCACTGCGAATGTATCAAGCAAGCCATAGTCAAGTTTCTTGTGGACCATATTGAAAGTTTTACGACTGCCCTGACGGTAGATTGCAGGGACCGTATCACACCCTGTCACAGCTTAAAGAAACATCAGGCAATTTCTAGTGTCCTCTATGGCATGCTGAATTTCATGAATGTTGAAGACCGTGACAGGATTCCGCGGCATAGCATGTGCATATCTGTGGAAGTGGTTGCCGGAGCAACTAGCATGACCAGTAAATCTGTGTCCTTACCAACGACAACAACGGGCACCTGTTCTGACTCTGCTACTGCTTGTGCTGTAGAGACAATCAGGTTAGTGGCATCCGCTTCTGTCTGCTTGATACCGGTACGTATTTTGTCACGTAGAGTTTGTATAAGTCTCATCTTATTGTTGCTGTTGGCAAGGAAAGCTGTTTTGGGTTGTGCTTGTTGGCATATAATATATTACCATCAAATAAAGAGGTACATCTTTGGGCTATTCGTCTCTGCTCAGCTACCTTTGTCGAAGTTGCACTTCCATATCCATCGAACACCACCGTCAAATGAGCTCCATAATGCTTAAGGGTGCTGTAGGCGACCACCATCTTAAACAAAGATAATATTTCTGGCACGTTGGATTGCTTAGAGAACGAATTCAGCAGGAGACCCAGAGAACTCTTTGTTGGCTTCCGCATCACCCCACCTTTAAAAGGGAAAGTGCGCAGGAATATGTTCATAAGCAAAGACCGATTCCATCTCAGTGTTGTTATTCAGGACACATGTTATTCTGTTGAACAGTAGTGTTGGGTTGACTTATGTGCTTTGTCCCCTGATTTTCACTCTCTTACTCTAGGCACCAATGGTCTTCACCTTGTCCTTACGATGTACGTAGCTTGAATTCTGTAAACTTCCTACCATGCATTCGTTTCGGATGCCGCTACTAGGCCGATTTGTACAGGTTAATCACAATTAACAGATAAGCCAGCGACAATGCCAGTTGACAAGGAGACCAGGCAATTAGTTTCGTATCAAGCAAATGGTGACGTGCCTGCAGCCATCCAACAAAGATACATCTTTCTTTATTGTCTCTTGACCTGGTACTTTGCTGTATGTCTTTATGCTGCTCTGGTGTACCAGTGTGTACTCCGGTGAACTGTTCCAGTTCAGCACAGGTAGGAACACAGTGCGGAAGTGCATGAACCCACTTTAATAGCCAATGTACTGTCTGTGATTCCACGTCCATGAGTCATTTCTCTAGATGTTTTCAGCTGCCGCATCAGGAACTTTTCAATGGTCTGATCAGAGAAGCTTTTACCCCAGAATGAATCCACACGGCGGATGGTGAAGTATCCCATTTCTGCGAATTGTGTATATTCATTTCCTTGCATGGTTTGCTCTAGAGCTTCCATCTGTTGTAAAAACAACCTGGCAGATTTGAACTAGGGAAGATGTCCTGCAGCATGGAAATGTTGTATCATTTCCCTCACACAGCTGAGATGGAGCTTCCAGTCCCCTGTCCTTTCAGCTGGGATGAAACATTGCAGAAGAGACATAATAAATGTCGGATTTACTGCAACCAAAGTTTCCCTGTGTCCTGCTGCCCGTTCAATGAGTTGTAAAATTATCTGACTTTAAATGTTTGACACACTCTTCAGTCAGGTACAGCAGTCACCTTCTTGTCCTGGTTGAGGAGTGCACCATACAGATTCGCTATTAAGTGGTCCTTATCTATGCTGTCTAAGACGCCAGGTTTACCCATCAACACGCCAATGAGGGCAGCTGAAGTAAGAGTGTGAGCACGAAGAGAAGGGGAAAATGCATGACCAGATTGCATATGTATGACAGACCCTTTGGCGTACACTGTCTCCCATAGCTCTACAAGCATACTTCTGCCCATGACGTGGACTATATGCTGCCGAGATATGACATGAGGAGGTGAAATACACCAAAACGGACGATTACTTTTCCTAGGTCTTGAGAAGAAGCTACAATCTCTGCTGCCTTGATGTACGAGGGCTGGTTAAATGTTACTGCACATATATTCTTAAGTTATATGTTTTTCACATTGTGACTGTGCAAAGTATAGTGCCGTGTAGATGGTACTCGGATTGGAGGGGTCTAAATTTATGAAGGGCAGAGTTTCAACTCTCGTACTGGTCACTCTGCATGGCCACTTTCATGAAACCAATCCATGAAGGACAAAGCTCATGTTGCTCAGCTCAAGATGTCTATCTGTTCATGTGAGCCACACTTCCGGTGTTTATACGAAGCCATTCCAACAATATTGGCGACAGAAATGACCTGGTTAACTAGCAGAAATGACCTGGTCTACTAGCAGAGATGACATGGCATGTGCTATTGAGGTGCATTTCCTGTTTGAAACCTTGTGACTTTTGCCTTTGCGACAGTAATTGGTACTAATGTGTCTCCATTTTCAATTCCATCTAACGTGAGTACTCTTCACGGTTTGCATTCTGTCAGTCTGATGGAAGCAGCCATATGTGTGCATGTGTGTGTGGGTGGGTGGGTTGTATACGTTATGTATAAGAAATATTTAAATATTTAATGAAAGGTTTATTTGTACTGATATGTATTACAATAGTGCTTTTCTAGTATAGACATTTGATTGTATTCATAACGTACCTACTTTAATACAGTGAGATAAACTCGAAATAATGGCCATTTTGGACGCCATTTTGGATTTCGGAAAGGGCTCAAGTGGTTTTACTGCCACTTGTGTGTTTCAAAATTTATTGATAAGTATTTGGTTGAGTTGCTTATGCTGAAAAACATTTATTTAGACATTTAAATTTGGTATTTGGGTTATCTAGTTGCACAGTTAGAAGATATTCAAGAAATGGCAGCAATTTTGGGCGCCATTTTGGATTTCGGGAAGGGCTAAAGTGGTTTATAGCTACTTGTGTGTTTCAAAATTTATCAACAAGTATTCTATTGAGTTCCTTATGCTAAAAAACATATATTTAGACATTTAAATTTTGTATTTGGGTTATCTAGTTGCAAAGTTATAAGAAATTCAGGAAATGGCGGCCATTTTGGACGCCATCTTGGATTACGGAAAACGCTCAAGGAGGATATACGAGGACTTTTAGTATGTTATTCTAGACATATTCCTGGAGCTATCCTGAAAAAATCAGCTTGTTACCAAAAATGTCCAGGTTTAAGCCTATTTTGACCTAATGCTCTTGGCCTATATCCCCTCTCCCATTCTCTCTCAATAATGAGTGGTGTAAATCTCCTTCCAATTTATCATAAAGTTTATAGCTTACTTTATCCAGCTCTAAAACAATATGATCTTAAATATCTGGAAAATGTTCTTTTTTGTTTCAGAAAGGTCAAATGATATTTGATAATTTAATCATGTGTTGTCATTTATAAGGAAATATTCAAAATTGGCTTTAACTGTGTTTCAAGCAATGCATTGTACTTTCCTTATTTGATTCTAATATAATCCCTTTGCAGTATATTGTTGTAATTTGAATTTGGCTGTTCATAAATTTGTTTCCAATTGCATGTAATTTCCTCAACAAATGCACATGGTATACCGATCCATTCACACTTTACAAAATATTATGATTCAGTAGTTCAGGATGCAGGCACTATTAATTGCTATGCTAGGCAAAGCATGGGTTCGATTCTGAGTTAGTATGATTATAGATTTGATGGCATTGAAAATTGCTGCAGCTGGTGGCTAAATCAAAACTTGGCATTCATTGAGATTAAATAATTAAAAAACATATGGCAATAACAATAAACTAACCTCAAGGATTGATGTGTATTCTGCTGGTACCCATTTCAAGAGAACTGTTTCTGATATGCTGCCAAACATTCCTTTTCCTTTCTTCATTAAAAAAAAAAGCAATAACCTTACAGATAGCCACGGACATAAATTCACCCTTTAAAAAAAAAAAAAAAAAAAAAAATGATGTGATATTCTTGTTTTTAAGGTCCTTTTTCACAGATTTTATGCCAGCCTACATGATCTAACATATTCTAAGTCTCTCTATCACAAATAATTGTACTTTTTCAGCAGCTTGATAATATAATCACCACAGAGGATAATGTAGGTCAGCACATGTATTAAATCTTCTTTATCAAAAAGTAACAATTGATTCACATAAATTTCACACATTTTTGGGGTCTAAAATTACCTTCATAGCAATTTTAGGTTCTAAAAGGGCACTAGAAATGTCGTAGATAAGAATAAGAGCAATAACCATGCACTTTGAAGGCATTTGTAGTCTGAAAACAGGACTCAACTAACCCTTTAAGACATGTTATTGAATTTTGTCATAGATTGATAATCAACCTTATGCGCCCTATAAATGTAATTATTATTATTATTATTATTGATATTCATCTAACCTTGATTTCATTTATGTAAGAATTTGATGAAAAATCAACCTGCTATTCCATGGATTGAAAAAGTGGGCTACTTGATAAACAAATTTTGGGTTTAAGTGTACGAGATGGATTCTGTTTTTTTTTTTTTGCTTATTTGTTTTTGTTTGTTTGTTTATTTGTTCATGTGTGTGTATGTGTGTTTATGTACTCTTTGCTGCCAGTTAATATTTTGGACTTAATCTCTTTGCATCATTAGCACTCACATATTAAAGGGACTTTGTAACATTGTTCAGATGAGAGATAGTGGTGCTAAGGTAGTGACTTCAATGCTAGATGTACAATTAAAGATAATCTGAAAATTTGAGTGAAAACGGACCATTTTTCATGGTACTAATTGAGAAAAACTTATCTGATCGATTCCTTAATTCTCCCAACTATATTATTACAATTAATTACATTTTAGGTGAATGGAAATCGTCACAAAGCAATAAAATGGCTCTACATTCCATTCCAGACATATAAGTGTTGACAGATTTTTTATAGCCTGTTTTATGTCTTTTTTTTCATAGAAAAACGGTTGGGGAAAATTCAAAAATGGTTGGGAGAATTTACTGTTAATCACTGTTAGAGGGTGTCATACATCGAATCCTTCAAAGAAAACCATAGATATCTTCATGGTTTGAGAATTTGTCCAGGATTTGTTTGCATGTCAGAGGATTAGTACAGTAGAAGGAATATAGTAAGTAACATTTTATACAAAAATTAAGCAATTTTTTCATCAATATTCAACCATGTTACCAAGTCACTTTAAGTCATTTAATTCATGAATTACTTGTACTGCATGGTATTAAACAAATGAATAGTCAGCCCTGTGCAATAACTTGTGGAAGTGGTGAAATGCAGCAAGCTTAGAGCTGAAACAAAATCCCTGTTTTCAGTATAATAATCATGAAAGATTAGTTTACTAACATCTGTGAAAGTATTATGCAATACATGCACTTCTGGTCAGTCAGTTAGTTTGAAAAGAAGATGTTCTTTGCGCCTTGTTTAGATTCTGTGTTTATTTAAGATCCTCTAGTGTAAACTCTATTATTTTTCATTTCGATATATACATGCTTTTCTTTTTCTGAATATAGCCCTGTTTTTTCTTTTTCTGATTATAGCCCTGCTTTTCTCTTCCTGTATGTGATGCATTGAGCATGTGCTTTGCTATGGGCTATGGCTGCATATCAGATTGTTATGCCTAACCTGAAATATATATTTTATTTATTCTCAAAGATTATCTATATTTTAGTTTGCATTGCATACATAAGGGAATATACCGGTAAGTGTAAAGGTACTGTTAGAAAATCTAATAAACATGTAATTGCAGAATACATTCTTATTTTATGACTAAATCAAAATGTTTTAATACTACAGAAGATCAAGAAATAAATATTATTTCTTCCGAAATAAGATGATTTATATATTTCATAAACAGTTGATATACAGTGGTTTATAAAATCAGGAGTCAATTTTATCGTGATCAATGACTATCATGAAAGTACGTTCACTTTAGAGGTACTATTTAACAGTTCAACATAGTTATGTATTGAATTATTTATCCATCTTAGAATGTGATAACATCCCTTTGAAGTTTTAGAAAGAGAAAGTTGGATATTGATTTTGAAAACAAATATTTAAGAACTCTTTCTATCTGTATCAAATGATGTAGTTCTTGATATCTCTACTAGAAGAATACTTTTTAAAGGAATTCCGTACCAATTCAACTGCTCATATAATCTCTCTCTCTCCGTAATCCCCCTTTTTAAAGAGATTTTTCATCCTTTTTTGTCTTCAAATTTAGAGCGCACTTTGAACCAATAACGAAATTGCACACCGTTAAAAAAAAAAAAAAAGTTGCAATAAGTATAGATTTTCTGCTCTGGGCATCCACAACAGAAAAGGGATATTTCTCAAAATGGAATAAGCAATTTCAGCCTCATATACATGCACATCTGAATCACAATATTTTGGTTTCAACTAAAGCCAAATATTACATAGAATAGATGTTTTTGACACGACAATTCGTCCAGTTATAAGGTAAATATTGGTAAATATTTAAACAATCAGCAATATATTAATGGTTCTAATTGACTTTGTGAAAATATTTACAACGGACACCTTGTCTACCATTCCCATAATGTACATTTCATTTTTTTCTTCTCAAAGTTTGAATAAAGTATCTTTCTAATATATGTATTGCGGAACTTGGTGTCATGATTTATTTTGATCTGTGAAAAGTGAAAAAATAAAGGCATTCATGAATGATTTAGTTGAATTTAAATTAATTTAATTGAATTGATTTATTGTCCATACAAAATAGTTGATGTTATTTTCGACTCGCTTGCTTGGTGGAGTGTGACGCCTGTGCTATTTTTCCGATGTCGGTGGCGGCAGCGACAGAGTCGGTATTAGTTTTCTTAGAATCGCTCTCATTTCAAGTTTACATCGAAATATTATGAACCTTGTACTGATGTTCTCGCAGGTTAGTGAGAACCAAATATAGAAAAGAATGTCAGGTCAAAGTCAAGGTCAAAGTTCAATAGAGGTCAGATATGTTTAATTATGCTTTTAAAACGATAATTTTGGAAGAAGAAATCAATTGTCTAAGTTAAAGTCCATTTTATCAGTTCAATTCGCATGCAAACGGCCATTATAAACCTGTTTTTTAACCAGCCAAGAAGCGTTTCCTTTCGTGTAGAGCCTATTCACCGCGCTACTCGTGGATTTATTCAAACGGGCCTAAATCAAACATCAATTTATGATAGTAGATCTTTCAGCAAATTTTGTTTTAAGGTGACCTCTTTTCCATTTGAAGTGCCCCCTGTTTGTTGGGGGAGGGGGGGGGGTGATCCCCAGCTTGGGAAACGACGTCCCTGCAAAACCGAAACCTATCTGTTCCCGAGCGTATTTTAGGATTGAAATTGTACTCGACTCGCATATTTAGAACATAAATCAAGTTTTGTGCTCTTAATTCAATTTATTTGAAAAATGTACGATAAACAACAAAAAACCTTGGAAGATTGAATTTTTAACACGATTGTAAAGACTTTCGAAAAATCAACCATAGGCAATTTTGGTAGCAATGTCCGTCATCTATTGAAGTGTGAGAATGCTACTATGACACATTACGTAATTGAACATAATATTATGGGGTATTCAATAGCGTATTTATTTTGCCCCCGCCCCGAATTAATTTTTCGAAAGTCTTTGCGATCGTGTCTTAAAGCCCCTCTGCACTAGTTTTAGTTTCGAGGGATTTGGCCTCCACTATATACCTCTAACAGAATGAACCTACCCATCTATCTCTTCCACCCTCCCTTCACCCTCCTCCCCAGGGGCGGATCCACCCGGCGTCAAGAGGGGGGGCCCAAATCTTGAGAAATATTTAGCGGTGAATCGGCCAGCTGGCGAACGGCGAATGAGCGGGGGTCGGGGGGGGGGGTGGATAAGAGCACATATATTTGTTTTGGGGGTCCAGTTTTGGGGAACATTTTTGCGCCGACTCAGCCGGCCGGTGAATATAAAAGCGGGGGGGGGGGATGCTGGAGAGGAGGACCACTACATTTTTTTAATTTTTGTTTTCGGGGGGGGGGGGAGGTGAAGCGCCGTTTCAGCATGACTTTCTTTTTAACTCTCACTTTCACCTATCCCAGATAACCCTAAGTTTTTTTGTTGCTGCTTTATATGAAGTTGATAATGCATGATTAAAATAAATAGAGAGAGAGAGAGAGAGAACCACCATTATAATGCAATGGTTCAGGATTTTTGTAATGTACATTTGAAGCCATTTCTTAACGTCTCAACCCTAAAAAAAAAATAGCGAAACTATTTTTGAGGAAAAGCATTATACTGAACTGAATAAACAATAATAACTTTATATCGGCTCATACTAAAACTGATACGGGCTAAAGACAATGTGGTATTTGTATAGAGGTATTCCAAAAATGACATTCTGATAATCAACATTTTGTTCTGTTATCATATACGCATAATACAACTGATCTTTATGATTTCTTAACGTGACATAGCTTCTTCTCCCCCTGCAAACAAAAGAGAAAACAAGGTTATTTAATAAAAGGATCATGCGACAAAATGATCACTGTGATTCAAATTGATGCAAGGATTTTTTTTGAATAAGCAATGCTTTTCACCAGAATTTTCTTTGTATAAACGACTTATACAAATCTCAGCCATGCAATCCTGCCGCTGTGTTGTAAGATCACTTCCAGATTAGGAGAAGTGTATTCTTTAATGAGTATTTTAAATTGAATGGAACGTCTCAACTCAGTAAGCATGGCTGATATTTGTAAAATAGATTTTACAAAGAAGTTTCTGGTGAATAGCAGTGCTTATTCAAACAAATATTCGCATCAATTTGAATCACAATCATTATTTGTCGCTTAATCCCTTTTAATGACCTTGTTTTCTTTCTCGTTTGCAAGGGGAGAAGAAGAAATGTCACGTTAAAGACATAAAGATCAGTGTTGTATGCAGGCCCCGCGGAACGGTTATCAAAGTGGGGGGCTAAAGTATTATGATCAGGTAGAGGGTAGCGAGCGTAAATTGGTGTTGGGGGTTCACGGTGCGGAGCCCCGGAAGCTCAGGGGTTTTAGGCATTTAATTATGGTCAGAGAAGCACAAATATTTTGATGCCGCATTTGTGTCACTGGCAGGTCAGGGGGGGGGGCGTTTTGGTTGTTGTTTTTTAAGATAAAATTTACGTTACTATCCTATTTTTTTAAACTGTTTTGGGAGGCTAGGGGGGGGGGTCCTGGGCCTGTAGAATCGGCCCGTGGATCCGCGCCTGCTTCTCCCCATCCCCTTTTCCAATCTCTCTCTCTCTCTCTCTCTCTCTCTCTTTCTTAATTTTCTCTGAGCTTCTTCACTCCGCTTTTCTATCTTTCATTCTCTCTCTTCTTCCTGTCTTCCCCTCTCTTTCCCTCCTTCCCCTCCTTCCCTTTTGATTGCTTGCAGGTTACTCCGGACAGCGAGTTCGTCGTCGTATCCACTCGGATTACGGCAACATCATATTCGGATGCGGGTACAGAGGTCAGAGGCTATCGATTTTCGTTTTCAGTTTTCCCACAGGTCTAATTCTCAGCCAGTTAGGTCTGGGTATAACGTCACTGCTAGATATCACACCCTTTAAAGTTGAACAGATTCCATGAATAGTTCTTTAATTATTGTAATAATAATGATAATAATAATAATGATGATGATTGTAATAATACAAATGATAACATTAATGAGTATTTGATAAGCACCATAATACATTTCGCAAAAATACTCAATGCGATGAGAGTGTACATGAACAAATGTATAATTAACTGTAAATTGCAATACAGAGTAAACGAACAAAATAATTAAGAGAAAAAACGGAGTATATCAAAGAAATAAGTCGAATATTATATAAGAAAACATATATGAATGACATAGAATGTGGAAATATTGAATCAATGAAAAGCGGTGATTATGATAATAATAATGATCAATTAATAATAATGATACAACTAATAATAATAATAATAATAATAATAATAATAATGATATTGATCAATTATTAATACCGATACAATTAATAACTAGACATATAATACTTGTTTGGAACAAGTATAGGTGGGCTGGTCAACTTAAATTTGAGACAAAATAGAGCAAAAATAAGCGAGATACTGCTTAAAAATTCTTGAAAAAACAATATCATGTAGTTTCATGACGTGAACGAAATTCACCTTCTATAGGGATAACGCAAAATTATAAAGGCCTTTTGACATGAGGCCTTTAATCGATAT
>JAVYIG010017904.1:0-23701 GCA_035222895.1 Strongylocentrotus droebachiensis
CAGGAGTTTAACGAGTTGAAGAGAGATGTCAATGGATATAGAGAGGAGTGTAGAGAAACCTACAAGACAGTGAACAGAAAGTTGGCGGATATTAACGATGTGGGAAAAGGAGTTGCATCTGGGTTTGAACAAGACACAGTTGACAAAGTTGAAAAACTTATATCTGACAAGTTTGTGGAGATGGATGAGAAGGAAAGAAGGAAACCTAACTTGATATTTTTTGGCATTCCAGAGCCAAAAAGTAGTAACCCTGAGGACAGGAAGGAAGATGACTTCCAAAAAGTCAAATCACTAGTCCAAAACTCTCTTGGATCATCGCGACCTGCAGAGCTTAGGGCATTATATCGTTTGGGGAAAAAGACTGATACCTGTCGGCCGCTTAAGGTTGTCTTAGAGTCGGAGTCATCAAGAAATGAAGTCCTTCGGAAGTTCAAATCTGAGGTGGGGGAAGGTGATAGACTGATAGTTGTGACTAAGGACCGTACAAGATCGGAACGTGATGCCTACAAGAAGCTTAGGAGTGATCTGAAGGCCAGAAGCGAGAATGGGGAGCAGAACTTGGTTATTCGTAATGGGCGGATAGTGCAGGTAAAAACTACTACAACAGAGGCAATGGTGATGCGAATCTTGAAACCAACAAAGTCAGAGCAGAGAAGGTTAACAAACATGCGAATCCTGGTGAGTCTTTGCAGCGGAGTTTTCGCCATGACGAAAGTTCCAGAGAGACGGAGTAATCCAGTAGCAGCTAATCATGTACATAGTAGCACCAGCACTGTTTCACGCACTAGCACAGAGATAATATCAACTTTTGATAGTGGAGCACAACAGGATAAATCAACTTTCTCCAATCACCATTCTACAAATTTTTGTGATGCACCAAGTGAATCACCAAGTGGAGCAACAAGTGATGCACCAAGTGAAGCACCAAGCAAAGTACCAAGTGAAGCACCAAGTGATGCACCAAGTGATGCACCAAGTGATGCATCAAGTGAAGCACCAAGCGAAGCACCAAGTGAAGTACCAAGTGAAGCACCAAGTGATGCACCAGGTGAAGCACCAAGTGATGCACCAAGCGAAGCACCAAGTGAAGCACATTATTACGCTGAAAGATTTGATGATTCATTTCTTTCTGTATTGTATACAAACTGTGATTCATTTCTGAATAAAAGGGAGGAATTTAAGCTGAGACTTCTGAAGAACACACCTGATGTGATAGCACTGACAGAAATATACCCCAAAAATGTTCAATATGAAATAAAATCAAGTGAATTGGAATTAGAAGGTTATCAGCTTCTTTTACCTGGAGATTTTTCTCATGCTCAACGTGGTGTCGCAATTTATGTGAGGAATGTTTACTCATGCTCTTTGGTGGATGTGGATGGTGGCAAATTCAAAGAATCATTGTGGGCACAGCTAGAGATCAAGAACAGGATTGTTTTAGTGGGTTGTATTTATAGATCCCCATCAAGCAGTGCTGGCAATAACCAGGAGCTTATTAATTTGATGTCTAAAGTATGTGCTGGCAAACCTGATCACCTACTTATTGTTGGAGACTTTAATTACAAGAACATCAATTGGGATCTTCACCGAGCCGATAGTGGGGCGGATCACTCATCTGAATTTCTTTCCTGTGTTGAGGACCTTTACCTCTACCAACATGTGCAGTCACCAACAAGATATAGGACTGGTCATGTCCCTAGTCTACTTGACCTGGTGTTCACAAACGAGGAGGATCTTTTATCGCACATTAGTTATGATACACCCATTGGAAAGAGTGACCATATTACATTGAACATGCACTTACTGATTGGGACAGAGGAGAAGGAGGAAGAATCCTATGTCAGAAGTTATTACCATGCCGACTACGACAAGATGAGAGAATCATTAAAAGACATTCATTGGGAAAAAGAACTTCACGAGCTTACAGGACTGGAGGCTTGGAATTTCTTTGAAAAGACAGTCCACAGTTGTATCGAGTCTTATGTTCCACTGAAGAAAAGACGTTCAAAGAGACAACCTGAATGGTTCAACCAACGATGTAAACAAGTAGTAGACTTAAAACATAAATCTTGGAATAAATATCAGAAGACCAGGTGCGATGCTGAATGGTCAACTTACGTCAGTCACAGGAATGTGGCAACTTCAGAAATCAAGAGAGCCAAATCTGACTTTGAAAACAAGATTGCTGATGAAGTTAAAGTCAACGTTAAGAGTTTCTGGCACTATGTTAAAAGGCAAACTAAAACTAAAGGTGCCATTCCAGACCTATTGAAAGCTGATGGATCTTGGGCCAAATCAGACCAGGAAAAAGCAAATGCTTTTAATCTGTTTTTTGGAAGTGTCTTTACACAAGAAGACATAGAATCAATTCCCAACACACCAAGCAGAACTCATGAATCACTTGAAGATGTAGAATTTCGTACAGAGGATATCACTGTTCTGCTTTCCAAGCTAGACATTAACAAATCGGCAGGCCCAGACGGGATACACTCCAGAGTGCTGAAAGAACTGCGCAACGAATTGGCTGAGCCTCTCCAGATTATCTTCACTAAGCTTATGAAGAAGGGAAATATACCAGATGTCTGGAAAGAGGCTATTGTGGTGCCACTCTTCAAGAAAGGGAGGAAAAACGATCCGACAAACTATCGACCAGTCAGTCTTACATCGATAGTGTGCAAGATCATGGAGAGGATTGTGAGAAAGGCACTGATTGAGCACCTAGAGATCAATAACCTATTGGACGATCATCAACATGGATTTCGATTTGGCAGGTCCTGCGCTACCCAACTTCTTGAGGTTCTTGAAGAATGGACAGCAAAACTTGATAACGGCCATAGTATCGACTGCATCTATTTAGATTACAGGAAGGCATTCGACACTGTCCCTCACAAACGTCTCCTTGTTAAGCTACAAGCCAATGGTATTTCAGGACGCATCCATGACTGGATAAAGGGGTACTTGACAGGACGATCACAGAGAGTGTCAGTTAACGGTAAACAATCACCATCGTGCCCAGTATCTAGTGGAATTCCGCAAGGAAGTGTTCTCGGGCCTGTCCTATTTCTTTGTTTCATTGACGATTTGCCTGAGAATGTAACATCTGGAATTAAACTATTTGCAGACGATACAAAAATCTATAGTGTTGTGGAAAACAGAAGTGATGCTGAAAACCTTCAACAGGATATTCAAGCTGTTTCCAGATGGGCTGAGAAATGGCAATTACAATTCAATGTCTCGAAATGCAAGGTCATTCATTATGGGAGGCGTAACCCGAAATGTGACTACACCATAGCAAATACTGGAGAAGTTAGCAACATACCTGTATCCGACTGTGAGAAGGACCTTGGAGTAACTTTTGACTCTGCACTATCATTCTCAGATCATGTGGCAGATGTAGCAAGAAGAGCCAACATCAAGTTGGGTATCATAAAGAGATCCTTTTCAAGTCTGAATGAAAAAGGATGGCTTATGCTCTACAAGACCATTATCCGGCCTACTCCTGAATATTGCAACTCGGTTTGGTGTCCCATGTTCAAGAAAGACGAAGACTTACTGGAAAAAGTGCAGCAAAGAGCTACCCGTCAACTTGCACATATTCGTCACCTAGAATACCATGAGAGATTGAAAGCCCTCGGGTTAGAGACACTCATTTACCGAAGACAGAGAGCTGAGCTGATTCAAATCTTTAAGATTATGAAAGGAATTGACCGGGTGGATATCAATAAATTTTTTCAACTAGTCCACGAATCCAGAACCAGAGGCCACACTATGAAAGTAAGGAAGCCAAAGTGTAAATCTGTGCTTCGTCAAAATTCCTTCTCTGTGCGAAGTTGCAACAACTGGAATTCCTTACCAGACTCAGCAGTCAGAGCAACAACTGTAAACCAGTTCAAATCCATCCTTGGGAAATATTGGTACAACCACCCCCTTAAGTACAGTCCATACCAGAGAGATAGCATTACCTGGAGGGGCAAATAAGTTTATCTTTACGCTTCAACATCAAAGTAAACATCAAAGTATGAGAATTAAGAATGGAGAGGGAAGAGTCCACTGTATCCTGGTGATGGCAAAGTCCAGGATTGCCCCGCTCAAGGCAGTAACAATACCCCGTTTGGAACTATCAGCTGCCGTTGTTTCCATTAGGGTGAGCACATTTCTTCAGCGAGAGTTAGCCTTGGAGGACATTGAGCATATCTACTGGACAGACAGCAATGTGGTACTTGGATACATAAACAATGAATCGAAGCGGTTCCATGTGTTCGTAGCAAATAGGATCTGTGAGATCAGACAACACTCAGAATCATCGCAGTGGAAGCACGTTCGAACACAGGACAATCCAGCAGATGGAGCTTCCAGAGGGTTTACCGTTGACCAACTCATCACTTCGAACTGGTTCACTGGCCCAGATTTTCTATGGGAAGAGACGGTTCCTCGCGCTGATGATCAGGAGGAATTCGAGGTTTCACCAGGTGACCCCGAGGTGAAGAAGTCTATGGTGAACGCGACTGTAATGGGTGACTCCAAGTTTGATCTGAGTCGCCTAGACCGATTCCCGACATGGTATAGAGCAAAGAGGGCGATGGCTTATTGTCTGCTGTTCATCACAAGACTGAAACAACGTTGTCAAAGAAAACGTACAAGACAGGCAAATGATGACTCAACTTCCCAAGGCAAAGTCTCGGTGCAGAATCTACAACAGGCAGAAACTGAGATACTGAGACACGTCCAGAGTGAAGCCTTTGGGGAAGAAATAGAAATCCTGAAGTCAATCCAGAGGAAACAGGATCTGAATGACAGGCAGAGAAGACGTCAAATAAAGAAAGAAAGTCGTCTCCATGGACTTGACACTTTCCTGGATAAAAAGGGAATTCTAAGAGTTGGAGGAAGAATTCGAAGGGGAGACGACTCATATGACAGAAAGCATCCCCTGATTCTCCCACAAAGAAGCCACGTAACGGACCTTGTGATACGTCACTGTCATGAGTTGACTGCTCATCAAGGAAGAGGCATGACATTGAACCAGATAAGAGAGAATGGATTTTGGGTTCTTGGAAGCAGTAATCGAGTGGCCAATTTCATACGAAAATGTGTCATATGCAATAGGCTACGTAGTCCCGCACAAATACAGAAGATGTCTGATCTACCGTCTGACCGTGTGTTACCTGCAGCACCTTTCACTTACTGTGGCATCGACTGCTTTGGCCCATGGGTGATAAAGGAAGGTAGAAAGGAGATGAAGCGATATGGACTCCTCTTCACATGCATGCCTTCGAGAGCCGTGCATATTGAGACACTCAATAGTCTGACTACAGACTCATTCATTCAGGGATATCGTCGCTTTGCTGCTCTGAGGGGTCCAATACGTCAACTGAGATGCGACAGGGGAACGAACTTCGTTGGCGCAGAAGCAGAGTTAAGGAAAGCGTGGTCAGAAATGAATCACGAAACATGTCAAAGGCACTCTAATGAAAGAAGGATGTGACTACGTACAGTTCACTTTCAACGTCCCCGCGGCAAGCCATATGGGTGGAGTATGGGAGCGCCAAATAAGATCTGCCAGGAGAGTGCTTGAAACTTTGCTGTATCAATCGAGTAGACAACTCAATGATGAATCACTGAGAACACTGATGTATGAGGCGGCTGCAATTGTCAATAGCAGGCCGCTGACTGTGACTGACCTGAACGACCCAACATATTTGGCTCCTCTTACGCCAAATCATCTTATAACCATGAAGTCGAAAGTCTTACTTCCTCCACCAGGCAATTTTCAGGACGCTGATTTGTACTCCAGAAAGCGTTGGAGGAGGGTACAACATCTGATCAACGAGTTCTGGGATCGTTGGAGAAAGGAGTTTCTCCAGAACTTACAGACACGCCAGAAATGGACTCGGCCCCGACGGGATGCTAAGATTGGGGATATCGTCATCATGAAAGACGAGAACTTGCCACGAAATCAATGGTCCCTAGCAAGGATAAGCGAGGTCTTTCCTTCTACCGATGGACTCATTCGTAAAGTGAAGCTCGTAAAGGGGGACTCCGAACTTGACGACAGCGGTAAGCGTAAAGGACCTGTGAAAGAACTAGAGCGTCCGATACACAAACTGGTTTTGCTGCTTCCGCGTGAAGACCAGGACGGATTCCCGACCAAGGAGCCTTGAATACTGTAAGGTAATTAATATCCCTCACAAATAGGTTTTGATAGATTTAAGTAAATATAGAAGTCTGAACATAAGACTATCCAAAATTCGAATTACCCGCAAAATCTGAAAGTCTAGAATAAGACTAATCAAATAATCTAATTGAAGTTTTAGAACCAAGAATATCTGTAATTGGTCTGTAACAAAGACTATGCTGGAACTGTAACTACAGACGCACATCAGCTGAAATGAAGTCTAATTGAACTGAGTAAACTCTTGAACTAATTGATCTGATTGAATAACAACAAGAACTCTTTTTGTGGATTGACGACATTTCCGAATGAGCTGTAATGACCTTTATTGCTGTTTGTTTTTTGTTCTCTGTTTGAAAAAATGTAATCTTATCAAATTGGAAGATCGAGCATATGACAACTATATTTGTAGAAAACGGAAATTAAGTTGATATACCTCATTTTATCGCATTAATTACCTTGCAAAAAATTACAATGTGATTGCACTTATAAGAATGTATTTAAAGGGTATTTCAGTTCAATTTCATCATTATGCTTGTATGTATTGTATACATGAATGAGCATTAGATGTGAACCTGAATTGAAACCCCCCTTTTGCAACGTAAATTCATGCAGAGTATTTGAACTGAGAGTTGATCCAGGTTATTTTCCCGATTTCTAAATCCAGTACTTGCAAATACAGCTAATTGCTAGTCATAAATGGTGAGTTGCAAGGTCTGAGTGTTTGAGACTCGCGGTTAAATTTAATTTAACTCAGATGCTGTAATAAGATACTTGGTACAAGCTCTGTACTAGAGATGAAGTAATCTCACGATACAATTTGAACTGTAAATCTTGAATAAAGATTTGTTTTCCTGCATGCGCAATTGATCATGTACGTTTCAAGATAAGTAGAAATTGAAATTTTGAGATGTAGATCTATATGTATACATATATTGATATATTTTGAACTATTAATGTTGATAAGGAACAAATAATCCAAGTCATTTCTATGAAGCTAAAAAGGGGTAAATTAATTATTAATTTAAAGGAGCCATGTTAATGTGATCGTTTATGAGAGTTATTTTATCTGACAAAAAGGAGTATTCTGACTTACGTCATGGGCTGAAATAGCGCCATCTACGCTTTCCTAATTCCGACATAGCAGTAGCAACGAATTGGATGTTCGCACCGAAATCTTGTCCTAAATTACACCTGTTATTGATACGAAGCCAACCCGTTTGCAACAATAAGGAGGCAAGAAGGTTCGTTAATTCGATATATTAATGTATAACGAGTATAAATAGTATAAATAATGAGAAATGATGATATGAATGTAATCTAATATGCTTAAGTGATAATGAATGGTGTGTGTAGTATTAGTGTATGCACGGACACGTATGATACCGTATACGGCTGTAGTGGACGTTATATATATGCAAATTAGATGCACGTAAAACAGGTATACGATATATACGATATAGAGTGTAAGCTAGGGTGCTACGTAAGGCAATGTTAATTGTATGCACGTAAATAGGTATACGATATTAACGATACGAATGACGTGTCCGCTATAAGAAGGACGCAGTCATTGATATGCGTTATGCTAATAAGTCTTTGTGATTCAAACTATCTACCACGAATATTGGTCACGTGACTTGAGTGAAGGTATTGTTTATAGATAATTGCATATACACAAATGATAAGAGACAAAGAGAAGAAATTCATTTGTTATTAATCACTGCATTTAATAGGCGAACTGATGATATTATTTATACACATGTATTCGAAAATGCCTGTATGAACAATTACTTATAATCTGTTCTTTTTCTTTATCATGTTTTGTTCATACAGTTTTCACGGAGCAAGTGTGATGGAATTAGTTGACATAGAATAAATTAGCAAGTCAACCCTACTACGACTTTTCATTGACTGTTTCTTCAGTGAAAACTTCACTTCACTACGACTTGCAACCTGCGATGACGTCGTGATTCAGATTACGTGATTTGGTACAAGATGTCGGAAGTGGACATGATGGGGGACAAGGAGAAGGAAAACCCTGTTGCTGAAGCTGTGGACACAAGGTCAAAGCGAGAAGTCAAACTCACTGAGAAAGGTCTGCAGTATCAAGCTGAAACAAAAGGGAAGGAATTTAAGAGATCCATTAGTGCTTGGCGTAGAGCGTCGAATAAGTTAAGAGCTACCTTGAGCGACATCAGTGATGTCAAAGTTATTCGACAAGGTAGGGACGCTCTGCAGCAGGTGATGGACAACGCCATATCCGCTCAAGAAGACCTTCAGATTCTATTGGAGTTGGCAGGAATCGACGATGACAGCCATGAAAGGCTCGACAACATCGAACAAGAACACTCAGAGCTGATGAAAGGAGTACAAGAACACCTCCTCGAACAAGAATCGTCAAGAAAATCTAAAGTTTCATCGAAAAGACTATCATCCTGTCAAGAATGGGTGAATGAATGCTCGTTTGAAAGCCAGGATGATGTGCCGACTAAAGATGTGCCGACCAAAGATGTGCCAACTGAAGATGTTCCGACTACAGAATTGCCGACTAAAGAACCCTTGTTAAATTTGCTGACTCAGCTACAGATTAGTCGCTTGCCACTGCCAGAACCAGATATCTTTTCTGGGGATCCACTGCAATACCCTAGTTGGAAACAGGCCTACGACATCTTAATGGAACATCAAGGTATTCCTGCAAGGGATCGATTCTTCTACTTAAAGAAGTATCTACGTGGCCCACCTCTCGAACTCGTGCAAGGATTTTCTCTGATACACAATGATATGGCATACAATCGAGCTACGAGTGAACTAGAACAGAGATATGGTGATCCATTCATCATTTCGAATGCATTTCGTGACCGACTGGATAACTGGCCAAAGATACCTACAAAGGATTCCAGAGGACTGCGTAGATTCTCTGATTACCTACGACAATGCCAAACAGCAATAGAAAAGATCGGCAACCTCCGACAGTTAGATGACGAACGTGAGAATAGGAAACTCCTATCCAAACTTCCCGATTGGCTTGTTACTAAATGGAGCCGACGAGTCTATGAGCATAGGAGGTCACATGGTACATTTCCTTCATTCGGTACCTTCTCATCATTCATTGAGGAAGAGAGTAACATTGCATGTGACCCAATCACGTCCATTGGTAGCCTGAAGGAGGACAAACCGAAACAGGACAGAGGAAAATCCATGAGAGCGTTAACTATGAGAACCAGCTCCATCCAAGATGAGACAAAGAGGCCAGAACGGAAATCATTCTGTATATTCTGTAGAAATCATCATCACCTTGAGGATTGTCAAGCCTTTGTCAATCAGCCTATGTCCGAGAGGAAGAAGTTCATAAGAGAAAAGGGCTTGTGTTACGGGTGTCTCAAGAGAGGTCATCTGACCAAAAATTGTCGAAGGAGAAGCACATGCAGAGAGTGCAACAAGCGTCATCCTACGCCACTACACTTTGACAGAAGACCTTCAGAAGAAAGGGAAAGGACATCGAACCAGGAAGAAATACAATCTTCAAATTCACATACACTTGTTAATTCTAACGCCACAAGTTATGTGAAAAGCGCGGCAATCGTGCCAGTCTGGCTGTCTCATGAGAATATGAAGGAAGAGAGGCTCGTATACGCACTATTAGATACTCAATCGGATACCACCTTCATATTGAATTCTACAAAGGATGCCTTAGGACTTCATGGACTGAGGGTCAACCTTCTTCTGTCTACAATGTCGACCAAGAACGAAAGGATTCCAAGTGAGAAGATTAAAGGACTCACAGCTCGAGCCTTTAACAGTGAAAAGGTGATACACCTTCCAGCTGCATACACTAGAGACATAATGCCAGCCAACAGAGAACACATCCCCACTCCTGAAGTAGCTCGCTCTTTCCCACATTTGGTTCCAATTGCTGACCAACTTCTGCCTCTGAAGCACTGTGAAATAGGATTGTTGATCGGCTATGATTGTGGAAGAGCTCTGACTCCTCGAGATGTGATTCCCTCCCAAGACGATGACGGTCCATTTGGAATGAAAACTGACTTGGGATGGAGCATAGTGGGTGTTACAAGTCAAGATGAACAGCACTACAACCCCGATGATCACGTTGGCCACAGTCATCGCTTGACAGCACGTGAAATACCCGCTGAACTAGCTGAAAGAGACATGTCCATCAAGAAGAGAGTAACGTTCACTCACAACGTTACAATCAAAGAAGAGATCAGCCCTTCGTCTGTGCTGAAGCTGATGGAAAGAGATTTCTCAGAGAGCAGAAGTGAGGTACCATTTTCGCAACATGATACAAGATTTATGAGAATCATGTCGGAGAATGTCCATATCACAGATGATGGTCATTACGAGACTCCTCTTCCCTTTAAAGAAGATGTCGTCAACCTTCCCAACAACAGATTCATGGCGGAAAGGAGATTGAGTCATCTAAAGAGAAAGTTTCAAAGAGACTCTGACTCTCTGAGTATCATCAGAAATACTCGGAAAAGATGGATGCTCTCTTGGAGAAAGGATATGCTGAAAGTGTACCAGAATTTGACAAGCAGAACGGCCAAGCATGGTACATTCCCCATCATGGGGTAGTACAACCCAACAAGTTACGAGTTGTGTTTGATTGCAGTGCAGAATTTGGAAAGGAATCTCTCAACAAGCAGCTTCTTTCTGGACCAGATCTGACTAACACACTAGTGGGAGTACTTTGCAGGTTCAGACTGGAACCAATCGCATTTTGTTGCGATATACGTGAGATGTTCTACCAATTCAAGGTGAAGGAAGATCATAGAAAATACCTACGGTATTTGTGGTGGAAGGATGGAGACTTTCTGCAACAGCCCCATGAGCTAAGAATGACTGTCCATTTGTTTGGGGCGACGTCGTCTCCAGGATGCTCAAACTTTTGTTTGAAACAGATTGCCAGCGACCATGCTATTGAATTTGGAGAGGATGTAAAGAACTTTGTACATCATAACTTCTACGTGGACGATGGGCTAATATCTGTTCCTACCAAAGAAGAGGCCAAGAATCTGATCTCGAGAACCAGAGAGATGTGCAAGAAAGGAGGCCTCCACTTGCACAAATTCATCTCAAACACCCAAGAAGTGCTGGAAACAGTTCCGGAAGAGGATAGAGCAAAGGGCACTACCAAGACTAATCTCCTACAGGATAAGCTTCCTTTGCAGAAGGCACTTGGGGTGCAATGGTGTGTGGAATCTGACACGTTCCAATTCAGAGTCACACTCGATGACAGACCTCTAACCAGGCGCGGAATACTGTCAACCGTGATGTCGATCTATGACCCTATGGGATTACTAGCCCCGATTGTCTTACCTGGTAAGCAGATTCTGCAAGAGCTGTGTAAGATGTCTGCTGATTGGGACGACCCCCTGCCAGATCATCTCAGAGAAAGATGGGAGAAATGGACAACTGATCTGCATAATCTTGACTCCCTATCAATACAGAGATGCTACAAACCTGCAGACTTCGGTGAGGTTACGACCATGCAGATGCACCACTTCTCCGATGCTAGTTCCGAGGGATACGGCCAATGCTCATAGATTATATGCTGTACTGTAGGGGGTAGTTGTGCTGTGATATCTCAGGAGAAATCCATTCAATCCATTACTAAATTTACTATTTTAGAGGTTTTAGTCTGCTGAATCTTACTTCTGGAGGTGTCTTCTGATGACTTAAAGGAATATTTTTGCATTTGGTAGTATTTTGGAACCAGTATTTTGGACTTGTTTTTAGGCCAACACACTTGACTGTTATGTGCATTCACTTCAGTCCCATGTGTAGCAACTTTTGTGTGCAGAGCATATGAGTCCAGCCAAGTGGTCACCATTCTAGCTAAGCTTTGGAGATCGATAAGTACACTTTTTCATTAATGCCTGATTATATTGTCTTAGCTACACTTATTATAGCTTGATTCTCTACTTTGGAGCAGATTTTGCTACTTTTTGGAGTACGTTTGGTTCTGAGTTCACTTGTACATTTTTGAACCAAATTTATCAGATCCAATTCATACACTTACTGCCTGAGTGTGCATTATCTGTGTACTTGATTTGAATACTTTGATTGGTATAAGTTGTGACTAAGCTCCTTGTTTATCATAATGGCAAGTCGCAGAGGTAGTGGTGTAGAAAAGGGTACTTTTAACAAAAGACCTACCAGAGGAAGTGTTACTAGTGTAAATGAGGATTCTAAACGTCAACATGGATCACCCAGGCAAGTAAGGAGTACTACTAGAGCTCCAATTTCTTCAAGTGACTTCGCAAGTAGTTGTGGCTATTGTCACGAATCTGTTCATGAGAATGATCCTGCCATTGAGTGTGAGTTGTGCCAGATCTGGTTCCATTGTTATTGCCAGCAAGTTTCAACTAAACTTTACGAATTACTGGGTGAGGAGCCTGACACTATTCACTGGTACTGTAATATTTGCAATGGCCATGCAAGGAGTATGCTCCAAACTATGACCCAACTTCAGACCCAACACGACAACCTCCGGCAGGAGTTTAACGAGTTGAAGAGAGATGTCAATGGATATAGAGAGGAGTGTAGAGAAACCTACAAGACAGTGAACAGAAAGTTGGCGGATATTAACGATGTGGGAAAAGGAGTTGCATCTGGGTTTGAACAAGACACAGTTGACAAAGTTGAAAAACTTATATCTGACAAGTTTGTGGAGATGGATGAGAAGGAAAGAAGGAAACCTAACTTGATATTTTTTGGCATTCCAGAGCCAAAAAGTAGTAACCCTGAGGACAGGAAGGAAGATGACTTCCAAAAAGTCAAATCACTAGTCCAAAACTCTCTTGGATCATCGCGACCTGCAGAGCTTAGGGCATTATATCGTTTGGGGAAAAAGACTGATACCTGTCGGCCGCTTAAGGTTGTCTTAGAGTCGGAGTCATCAAGAAATGAAGTCCTTCGGAAGTTCAAATCTGAGGTGGGGGAAGGTGATAGACTGATAGTTGTGACTAAGGACCGTACAAGATCGGAACGTGATGCCTACAAGAAGCTTAGGAGTGATCTGAAGGCCAGAAGCGAGAATGGGGAGCAGAACTTGGTTATTCGTAATGGGCGGATAGTGCAGGTAAAAACTACTACAACAGGCAATGGTGATGCGAATCTTGAAACCAACAAAGTCAGAGCAGAGAAGGTTAACAAACATGCGAATCCTGGTGAGTCTTTGCAGCGGAGTTTTCGCCATG
Organism: Strongylocentrotus droebachiensis; assembly: GCA_035222895.1. Lineage (NCBI taxonomy): Eukaryota > Metazoa > Echinodermata > Echinoidea > Camarodonta > Strongylocentrotidae > Strongylocentrotus > Strongylocentrotus droebachiensis. The sequence goes on from JAVYIG010017904.1 coordinate 13,390, forward strand.
ACGAAAGTTCCAGAGAGACGGAGTAATCCAGTAGCAGCTAATCATGTACATAGTAGCACCAGCACTGTTTCACGCACTAGCACAGAGATAATATCAACTTTTGATAGTGGAGCACAACAGGATAAATCAACTTTCTCCAATCACCATTCTACAAATTTTTGTGATGCACCAAGTGAATCACCAAGTGGAGCAACAAGTGATGCACCAAGTGAAGCACCAAGCAAAGTACCAAGTGAAGCACCAAGTGATGCACCAAGTGATGCACCAAGTGATGCATCAAGTGAAGCACCAAGCGAAGCACCAAGTGAAGTACCAAGTGAAGCACCAAGTGATGCACCAGGTGAAGCACCAAGTGATGCACCAAGCGAAGCACCAAGTGAAGCACATTATTACGCTGAAAGATTTGATGATTCATTTCTTTCTGTATTGTATACAAACTGTGATTCATTTCTGAATAAAAGGGAGGAATTTAAGCTGAGACTTCTGAAGAACACACCTGATGTGATAGCACTGACAGAAATATACCCCAAAAATGTTCAATATGAAATAAAATCAAGTGAATTGGAATTAGAAGGTTATCAGCTTCTTTTACCTGGAGATTTTTCTCATGCTCAACGTGGTGTCGCAATTTATGTGAGGAATGTTTACTCATGCTCTTTGGTGGATGTGGATGGTGGCAAATTCAAAGAATCATTGTGGGCACAGCTAGAGATCAAGAACAGGATTGTTTTAGTGGGTTGTATTTATAGATCCCCATCAAGCAGTGCTGGCAATAACCAGGAGCTTATTAATTTGATGTCTAAAGTATGTGCTGGCAAACCTGATCACCTACTTATTGTTGGAGACTTTAATTACAAGAACATCAATTGGGATCTTCACCGAGCCGATAGTGGGGCGGATCACTCATCTGAATTTCTTTCCTGTGTTGAGGACCTTTACCTCTACCAACATGTGCAGTCACCAACAAGATATAGGACTGGTCATGTCCCTAGTCTACTTGACCTGGTGTTCACAAACGAGGAGGATCTTTTATCGCACATTAGTTATGATACACCCATTGGAAAGAGTGACCATATTACATTGAACATGCACTTACTGATTGGGACAGAGGAGAAGGAGGAAGAATCCTATGTCAGAAGTTATTACCATGCCGACTACGACAAGATGAGAGAATCATTAAAAGACATTCATTGGGAAAAAGAACTTCACGAGCTTACAGGACTGGAGGCTTGGAATTTCTTTGAAAAGACAGTCCACAGTTGTATCGAGTCTTATGTTCCACTGAAGAAAAGACGTTCAAAGAGACAACCTGAATGGTTCAACCAACGATGTAAACAAGTAGTAGACTTAAAACATAAATCTTGGAATAAATATCAGAAGACCAGGTGCGATGCTGAATGGTCAACTTACGTCAGTCACAGGAATGTGGCAACTTCAGAAATCAAGAGAGCCAAATCTGACTTTGAAAACAAGATTGCTGATGAAGTTAAAGTCAACGTTAAGAGTTTCTGGCACTATGTTAAAAGGCAAACTAAAACTAAAGGTGCCATTCCAGACCTATTGAAAGCTGATGGATCTTGGGCCAAATCAGACCAGGAAAAAGCAAATGCTTTTAATCTGTTTTTTGGAAGTGTCTTTACACAAGAAGACATAGAATCAATTCCCAACACACCAAGCAGAACTCATGAATCACTTGAAGATGTAGAATTTCGTACAGAGGATATCACTGTTCTGCTTTCCAAGCTAGACATTAACAAATCGGCAGGCCCAGACGGGATACACTCCAGAGTGCTGAAAGAACTGCGCAACGAATTGGCTGAGCCTCTCCAGATTATCTTCACTAAGCTTATGAAGAAGGGAAATATACCAGATGTCTGGAAAGAGGCTATTGTGGTGCCACTCTTCAAGAAAGGGAGGAAAAACGATCCGACAAACTATCGACCAGTCAGTCTTACATCGATAGTGTGCAAGATCATGGAGAGGATTGTGAGAAAGGCACTGATTGAGCACCTAGAGATCAATAACCTATTGGACGATCATCAACATGGATTTCGATTTGGCAGGTCCTGCGCTACCCAACTTCTTGAGGTTCTTGAAGAATGGACAGCAAAACTTGATAACGGCCATAGTATCGACTGCATCTATTTAGATTACAGGAAGGCATTCGACACTGTCCCTCACAAACGTCTCCTTGTTAAGCTACAAGCCAATGGTATTTCAGGACGCATCCATGACTGGATAAAGGGGTACTTGACAGGACGATCACAGAGAGTGTCAGTTAACGGTAAACAATCACCATCGTGCCCAGTATCTAGTGGAATTCCGCAAGGAAGTGTTCTCGGGCCTGTCCTATTTCTTTGTTTCATTGACGATTTGCCTGAGAATGTAACATCTGGAATTAAACTATTTGCAGACGATACAAAAATCTATAGTGTTGTGGAAAACAGAAGTGATGCTGAAAACCTTCAACAGGATATTCAAGCTGTTTCCAGATGGGCTGAGAAATGGCAATTACAATTCAATGTCTCGAAATGCAAGGTCATTCATTATGGGAGGCGTAACCCGAAATGTGACTACACCATAGCAAATACTGGAGAAGTTAGCAACATACCTGTATCCGACTGTGAGAAGGACCTTGGAGTAACTTTTGACTCTGCACTATCATTCTCAGATCATGTGGCAGATGTAGCAAGAAGAGCCAACATCAAGTTGGGTATCATAAAGAGATCCTTTTCAAGTCTGAATGAAAAAGGATGGCTTATGCTCTACAAGACCATTATCCGGCCTACTCCTGAATATTGCAACTCGGTTTGGTGTCCCATGTTCAAGAAAGACGAAGACTTACTGGAAAAAGTGCAGCAAAGAGCTACCCGTCAACTTGCACATATTCGTCACCTAGAATACCATGAGAGATTGAAAGCCCTCGGGTTAGAGACACTCATTTACCGAAGACAGAGAGCTGAGCTGATTCAAATCTTTAAGATTATGAAAGGAATTGACCGGGTGGATATCAATAAATTTTTTCAACTAGTCCACGAATCCAGAACCAGAGGCCACACTATGAAAGTAAGGAAGCCAAAGTGTAAATCTGTGCTTCGTCAAAATTCCTTCTCTGTGCGAAGTTGCAACAACTGGAATTCCTTACCAGACTCAGCAGTCAGAGCAACAACTGTAAACCAGTTCAAATCCATCCTTGGGAAATATTGGTACAACCACCCCCTTAAGTACAGTCCATACCAGAGAGATAGCATTACCTGGAGGGGCAAATAAGTTTATCTTTACGCTTCAACATCAAAGTAAACATCAAAGTATGAGAATTAAGAATGGAGAGGGAAGAGTCCACTGTATCCTGGTGATGGCAAAGTCCAGGATTGCCCCGCTCAAGGCAGTAACAATACCCCGTTTGGAACTATCAGCTGCCGTTGTTTCCATTAGGGTGAGCACATTTCTTCAGCGAGAGTTAGCCTTGGAGGACATTGAGCATATCTACTGGACAGACAGCAATGTGGTACTTGGATACATAAACAATGAATCGAAGCGGTTCCATGTGTTCGTAGCAAATAGGATCTGTGAGATCAGACAACACTCAGAATCATCGCAGTGGAAGCACGTTCGAACACAGGACAATCCAGCAGATGGAGCTTCCAGAGGGTTTACCGTTGACCAACTCATCACTTCGAACTGGTTCACTGGCCCAGATTTTCTATGGGAAGAGACGGTTCCTCGCGCTGATGATCAGGAGGAATTCGAGGTTTCACCAGGTGACCCCGAGGTGAAGAAGTCTATGGTGAACGCGACTGTAATGGGTGACTCCAAGTTTGATCTGAGTCGCCTAGACCGATTCCCGACATGGTATAGAGCAAAGAGGGCGATGGCTTATTGTCTGCTGTTCATCACAAGACTGAAACAACGTTGTCAAAGAAAACGTACAAGACAGGCAAATGATGACTCAACTTCCCAAGGCAAAGTCTCGGTGCAGAATCTACAACAGGCAGAAACTGAGATACTGAGACACGTCCAGAGTGAAGCCTTTGGGGAAGAAATAGAAATCCTGAAGTCAATCCAGAGGAAACAGGATCTGAATGACAGGCAGAGAAGACGTCAAATAAAGAAAGAAAGTCGTCTCCATGGACTTGACACTTTCCTGGATAAAAAGGGAATTCTAAGAGTTGGAGGAAGAATTCGAAGGGGAGACGACTCATATGACAGAAAGCATCCCCTGATTCTCCCACAAAGAAGCCACGTAACGGACCTTGTGATACGTCACTGTCATGAGTTGACTGCTCATCAAGGAAGAGGCATGACATTGAACCAGATAAGAGAGAATGGATTTTGGGTTCTTGGAAGCAGTAATCGAGTGGCCAATTTCATACGAAAATGTGTCATATGCAATAGGCTACGTAGTCCCGCACAAATACAGAAGATGTCTGATCTACCGTCTGACCGTGTGTTACCTGCAGCACCTTTCACTTACTGTGGCATCGACTGCTTTGGCCCATGGGTGATAAAGGAAGGTAGAAAGGAGATGAAGCGATATGGACTCCTCTTCACATGCATGCCTTCGAGAGCCGTGCATATTGAGACACTCAATAGTCTGACTACAGACTCATTCATTCAGGGATATCGTCGCTTTGCTGCTCTGAGGGGTCCAATACGTCAACTGAGATGCGACAGGGGAACGAACTTCGTTGGCGCAGAAGCAGAGTTAAGGAAAGCGTGGTCAGAAATGAATCACGAACATGTCAAAGGCACTCTAATGAAAGAAGGATGTGACTACGTACAGTTCACTTTCAACGTCCCCGCGGCAAGCCATATGGGTGGAGTATGGGAGCGCCAAATAAGATCTGCCAGGAGAGTGCTTGAAACTTTGCTGTATCAATCGAGTAGACAACTCAATGATGAATCACTGAGAACACTGATGTATGAGGCGGCTGCAATTGTCAATAGCAGGCCGCTGACTGTGACTGACCTGAACGACCCAACATATTTGGCTCCTCTTACGCCAAATCATCTTATAACCATGAAGTCGAAAGTCTTACTTCCTCCACCAGGCAATTTTCAGGACGCTGATTTGTACTCCAGAAAGCGTTGGAGGAGGGTACAACATCTGATCAACGAGTTCTGGGATCGTTGGAGAAAGGAGTTTCTCCAGAACTTACAGACACGCCAGAAATGGACTCGGCCCCGACGGGATGCTAAGATTGGGGATATCGTCATCATGAAAGACGAGAACTTGCCACGAAATCAATGGTCCCTAGCAAGGATAAGCGAGGTCTTTCCTTCTACCGATGGACTCATTCGTAAAGTGAAGCTCGTAAAGGGTGACTCCGAACTTGACGACAGCGGTAAGCGTAAAGGACCTGTGAAAGAACTAGAGCGTCCGATACACAAACTGGTTTTGCTGCTTCCGCGTGAAGACCAGGACGGATTCCCGACCAAGGAGCCTTGAATACTGTAAGGTAATTAATATCCCTCACAAATAGGTTTTGATAGATTTAAGTAAATATAGAAGTCTGAACATAAGACTATCCAAAATTCGAATTACCCGCAAAATCTGAAAGTCTAGAATAAGACTAATCAAATAATCTAATTGAAGTTTTAGAACCAAGAATATCTGTAATTGGTCTGTAACAAAGACTATGCTGGAACTGTAACTACAGACGCACATCAGCTGAAATGAAGTCTAATTGAACTGAGTAAACTCTTGAACTAATTGATCTGATTGAATAACAACAAGAACTCTTTTTGTGGATTGACGACATTTCCGAATGAGCTGTAATGACCTTTATTGCTGTTTGTTTTTTGTTCTCTGTTTGAAAAAATGTAATCTTATCAAATTGGAAGATCGAGCATATGACAACTATATTTGTAGAAAACGGAAATTAAGTTGATATACCTCATTTTATCGCATTAATTACCTTGCAAAAAATTACAATGTGATTGCACTTATAAGAATGTATTTAAAGGGTATTTCAGTTCAATTTCATCATTATGCTTGTATGTATTGTATACATGAATGAGCATTAGATGTGAACCTGAATTGAAACCCCCCTTTTGCAACGTAAATTCATGCAGAGTATTTGAACTGAGAGTTGATCCAGGTTATTTTCCCGATTTCTAAATCCAGTACTTGCAAATACAGCTAATTGCTAGTCATAAATGGTGAGTTGCAAGGTCTGAGTGTTTGAGACTCGCGGTTAAATTTAATTTAACTCAGATGCTGTAATAAGATACTTGGTACAAGCTCTGTACTAGAGATGAAGTAATCTCACGATACAATTTGAACTGTAAATCTTGAATAAAGATTTGTTTTCCTGCATGCGCAATTGATCATGTACGTTTCAAGATAAGTAGAAATTGAAATTTTGAGATGTAGATCTATATGTATACATATATTGATATATTTTGAACTATTAATGTTGATAAGGAACAAATAATCCAAGTCATTTCTATGAAGCTAAAAAGGGGTAAATTAATTATTAATTTAAAGGAGCCATGTTAATGTGATCGTTTATGAGAGTTATTTTATCTGACAAAAAGGAGTATTCTGACTTACGTCATGGGCTGAAATAGCGCCATCTACGCTTTCCTAATTCCGACATAGCAGTAGCAACGAATTGGATGTTCGCACCGAAATCTTGTCCTAAATTACACCTGTTATTGATACGAAGCCAACCCGTTTGCAACAATAAGGAGGCAAGAAGGTTCGTTAATTCGATATATTAATGTATAACGAGTATAAATAGTATAAATAATGAGAAATGATGATATGAATGTAATCTAATATGCTTAAGTGATAATGAATGGTGTGTGTAGTATTAGTGTATGCACGGACACGTATGATACCGTATACGGCTGTAGTGGACGTTATATATATGCAAATTAGATGCACGTAAAACAGGTATACGATATATACGATATAGAGTGTAAGCTAGGGTGCTACGTAAGGCAATGTTAATTGTATGCACGTAAATAGGTATACGATATTAACGATACGAATGACGTGTCCGCTATAAGAAGGACGCAGTCATTGATATGCGTTATGCTAATAAGTCTTTGTGATTCAAACTATCTACCACGAATATTGGTCACGTGACTTGAGTGAAGGTATTGTTTATAGATAATTGCATATACACAAATGATAAGAGACAAAGAGAAGAAATTCATTTGTTATTAATCACTGCATTTAATAGGCGAACTGATGATATTATTTATACACATGTATTCGAAAATGCCTGTATGAACAATTACTTATAATCTGTTCTTTTTCTTTATCATGTTTTGTTCATACAGTTTTCACGGAGCAAGTGTGATGGAATTAGTTGACATAGAATAAATTAGCAAGTCAACCCTACTACGACTTTTCATTGACTGTTTCTTCAATGGTGCTCTTACATGTCTTGATAATATCTTTTGCTGGGAGCCAGGACAGCTCTTCTGGGATAGCTAGTCTCGACTAACCGTTTATCTACACTGTTGGTCATAATGGTGGAATAATAATTTTTACCCCAATTTATTGAATGATTTCTACAATGATTTATTCTTAATAGATAATATTATACCATTGCTTAGCAAATGAATCATGATCTACATTTGCCACACTCCACCCAGGTGAAGTAAATGGGTACCTGGTAGGAATTTATTCCTTGAAATGCTAGAGCGCCGTATGGCAGCCGTGCTAAAGCCAGGGTAATAATCGGGAGCGCCAGGAGGGTCAAATCTGACTGACATGAGCGCTATACAAGAACCCACTATTATTATTATTACGCAGCGGGCGCTAGGGTACGTCGACGCCCCCACAAAAAAAAAAAAAAAAAAACACAAAGAAAATGCAATACATTTTCAATGCGTTTTGCCCCGACCCCCAACATAAAAAAATCTTCTATGTGGGCATGCCTTGAACCATAATGCATGGCCCTACAGAGGAATTTTTCCTGTTGGGGACTGGGGGAAAAGGCAATGAATTATTGAAAATGTATTGCATTTTTATTTTTGTGTGTGGGGGCGTCGACGTACCCTAGCGCCCGCTGCGTACAGTCATGATTCATTGGCTAAGCAATGGCCTCGTTACTGTGAGCCCCCAGGATCAAAACCGTGTCGATATGCTATATTAGTACCCTTTTATGAGGCATTAATCTCCATTACTGTCAGTTATGACTTAAGGACGTAGGTCCCCTAGCTGATTAGCATAGTAGCACACACATGCTTTAGCAGTCACGCAAAACAAACACTCCCCAATTGTCATTCAATAAAATCTGAGAATGTATATTATTATCTAGATCTATTAGGAAAAAATCATTGTCAAAATCATTCAATAAGTTGGGGTAAAAATAATTATTCCACCATAATGACCAACAGTGTACATAAATAATTGTATGTAAGACTATCGATGGGCAACTAATAGTCCAAGCTGTTTTGTCCTATACGATAGCGACCACATGACCTGGCGAATGTACGTAAACCTTTGAGTTGACAGCGCTAATACAGTTTGAATCAAACGAAGTATCGAGTAATTCAATGAATTTATACTCGGTAACGTAGGCCTATTATGGACACCAAATGAACAAAATAATACCTTCGCGGATTATTTTCCTTTTTAAAATTCCTGTCATCAAACGAATTGATTGAAGTCCTAGATTGAACCTATTGTGTTTGCTACATTGATGACCTGTTCATTTTGCTACTAAGTTCACTTTCCCACGGCTTAGTGTCTAGAGCCTTAACCCCCATTAATCCATGTGTACATAAACACCAGCTACATCCAGCTGTGTCTATACCACCAGTGCCACCCTGTATATTATGATGTTATGTAACCAAGATTGAGATGCTGTATATCATGAGGAGTACAGTTGAGAATAAAGCACTCTTGCACTCAGACACCAAGCGATCGAGTCATGCCTGATTTTGTAGTCAAGTTGTTATAGCACAGAATAGAAGAACACAAAATTGGCGACGAGGATGTCTACCTACGGCCTATCCCAACCTGCACCTTTCGATGCCAGTTCTGCCAGAGCCTCAAACGCTTGGGAGACATGGAAAACGGCATTCGAATATTATCTTCTGGCTTCGCAAGTCTCGGACGATAAAGTCAAAAGGGCTATACTCCTTCACTGTGTAGGTCCTAGCGTGCAGCAACTCTTTGCAACGCTTGATGGGACTGGATCTACTTATGCATCAACGCTACAGGCCTTAACTAAGCATTTTGAGCCCCAGAGAAATGTCGTTTTTGAGAGACATTTGTTTCGACAGTGCTCCCAGCACAGCGGAGAGCCCACTGATGATTATTGTTTCCGTCTTAGAACTTTGGTTGCTTCATGTGAATACGGCAATCAGACGGACGATCACATCCGTGATCAATTTCTCGATCAGTGCTCTTCCAAGTCACTTCGACGTCGTCTGCTGCGAGAACAGAACCTAAAACTTTCAGATCTCCTCTTAATTGCCCGAGCCACAGAAGCAGCAGACAATCAGGCCTCTTCCATGGAGATGTCTAACTCTCCCTCGTACTCCGTCAACGATGTTCGAGCACGGCAACATCCACACCCACCAGCTGGAGAAAGTCAGCATTTCTTTTCTCAGCGCAGCTTCCCACCTCCACGACGAGGAAATCCACGAGAGGAAGGAGGTAACCATGGTTACGACAACCAGAACCCTTCTCAGCAAGCTCTACGCTGCACGAACTGTGGGCTCAACGGACATCGTGCCCGCGATCCTAGCTGCCCTGCTCAAGGACAACAATGCAGGCAATGTCAGATAATAGGACATTTCTCTCGAGTTTGTCGCAGCTCTGCTCTACACACCATTGCAGTAGATCAAATTCACTCGGGAATTCCAGATGAGAGATCCATGAATGTTCCGCGAGATGATGATGAAACTGTGTTCACAGTTGGCGGTACTGAGACACCCACACAGGTCGACATCGTAGATCTCAGCATCAACATGCTGATCGATACAGGATCGTCGGTGAATATCATAGATTCTCCGACATATAACTGGATGAGAGGCCGGACATCTTCGAATGACATCCGGTTGGCCCCCAGTTATGCTAGACTCTTCCCATACGGTGTCAAGACTCCACTGGCCGTGAGGGGAGAATTTCATGCTCGGATTTCCTGCTCGACGGGGACTTCGACGACCGCTCGATTCATTGTTGCAGAAGGAAACAGCGGATGTCTTCTAGGGAAGAAGACAGCGATATTACTCCGGCTAGTTAACTAGAGAATACTAATGCTGTTCACATCGACACTCAGTCCCCTGCTCATGGAGAGAATGATGTCAGCTCCGCTACCACGCCCAGCAAAGCTCATCAAGA
>JAVYIG010017905.1:0-23694 GCA_035222895.1 Strongylocentrotus droebachiensis
GGGGATTTGTTGAGCTTTGGAATGAAGGGGGGATGTGTAAGTGTGTATGTGTGTCTGAGTGTGTGAGCATGTGTGGTGTTTCTGTCTGTCTGTGCGTAACGCTTCGATTTATAATATTCATTCAGTATAATTAATTTGAAAACATTATGTACTGTGTATTAAACTAACTTACACTGTCGCTCATATAGGTGGAATATTTTTGTTTTACCCAAATTTATGGAATTATTTTAAAAATAATTTAAAAATAATAGATCTAGATAAAAGTATACATTCTCAGAATTTATTGAATAATAATTTGACAATGTGTGTTTTGCGTGACTGCTAAAGCATGTGCATGCTACTATGCTTACCAAATAGGGGACCTACGCCCTTAAGTCATAAATGACAGTAATGAGGATTAATGCCCCACAAAAGGGCACTAGTATAGCACATCGACACGGTTTTGATCCCGGGGCCTCACAGTTACGAGGCCATCGCTTTGTCACTGAACCATGAAAAATCAATGAAGCTGTATGTTTTTTTGTTTTTACAATTTTTTTGTTTTTACAAATATTTTGTACTGAATGAATACAATAAAAAAAATGCTAAAAAAAATGCTAAAAAAAAAAGAAAGAAAAGAAATCCTCCTCAATCAGGGTTTCTTCACCTCCATCTGGTACATCTATCTTGTCGCCTGGCTGACCTATCCCAACAGTTTCCTTAACCCTATCGCCTACTCGGTCTCTCAACCGTTGTTTCGTAAGACCGTCTTCAAAATTCTCTTTCATCCTCTTAGCGCATGTATAGAGCAAAAAGCGCCAGCAGAGTTATTTTTTAAAACTCCCTACTTCAGTCTATTCTCGTTAATTATTTAATCCTATTTCGTTGATTTTACTTGTTCTGTTACAATGCGCACAGACTCGCTGAAAAGCAGTTTGTTTTTGCCTGATTGTGAGATTTGACCACGAATAATTAATGTAATACAATACAAAACAATACAATACAAAAGTAAAATGCGCCAGCACAGTCATTTTAAAACTCCTTACTTCAGTTTCTTTTCTAGAATGCTAATGTAAATATAAAAGTTAAGATGTATATATACTTTTAAGATATTTGGTACATAATTTAATTTGCCCAAGGAAGATTTCTTTGTCTCCCTTTCAGTAGTTTACACTAGGCCTATATAGAAATATGTATTTGTAATGTTAATACATGTATATGTCAGGGGGTGGCGTTCTTTGGAATTTCTACTCATCTTTTAAGAAAAGTTGGCTCCAAGATTTATTTTGAAATAAAACAAATTGTTTGTTGTTTGTTGTTTATGTCTTTAATGCAATATTGAGTAATTGTATATGACATGATACATTAATTTCAATATAGAAATTCTTCTGGTAATCCAGTATAAACAATATTATTTGTGTAAAACATACACAATATATGTATAATAATTATTGAACTACGATGTGAGAGAAACCCTCCAGGACTGCCCATGCACATAGCTACCAAGTCCTCCGTTCAAGAACTGAGCAACATAAGCAGTCCTTCTTTCCCAGGACTGTGAGGAGTTGGAATAATTAACCTGCCATCAGAAACAGTATGTGCCTCATCCGTCAATGCCTGATATTTATTTATAGTCTGTATAGGTAACTAGATTAGTATTATTAGTCCCCCTCCCCCTGTATTGTAACCTATTTCTTTAAAAAATGTTGTTTCTGTAAAGGTGATCTGTGTTTTAACAAGCTGTGCTTTTTAACAGACCACCTCTTTTTCCCACATTTGTTAAAGTCTTTATAACTGTTTCATTGTTAATGTATTTATGCTAGTTGACGGTGAACTTGTTACTACTGTTCCTGAATGAAATTTGCAAGTGGAAAGAAATAAATAAATCTTGAATCTTGAATGCCTTCCGTCAATGCCTGACGGGAGGCAGCAACTAAGTCCGGGAACTGAACGTTTTACCTGCACCATGTAAATAGCATTGCACCATGCACCTGGCTCTCGTAAGCACACACACACTCACCAGTCTGCAAGAATCTCCAACTGTGAAGGAGATAGACTTAACCCAAATAAGAATAAGAAAAAGAAGAACGGAAGAAAGAGAGAGAGAGGGGGATTCGAAGGAGAGATATAAGAGGGGGAGGTATAAGTGAGGGAAAAGAAAAGATGAAGGAGAAGAATATGGGAGGATGGAGAAGAAATGAGGTATTATTTTGAACTAAAAGGAAGTTTTCAAAAACAGAACAAGGGGAAAACTAATACAAATCCTGACTAAAAGCACAACATAAAGACCAATAAAAACCAAACACAAACAAATGCACAAACGATGCGAAACAGGGCAAAACGAATGAAACCAAATAACTGTTATTTGAATTGAGCACAATTTTACGCCGCATGATGGCGCTAAACTCCTTACGATTGGCAGCCATTACTACGTACAACATCAATGACAATCTTCAATTTCAGTAAGTAAAATATTTTAAAGATTTTTCTCGTTATATCTGTATTATATTTCAATCTGTGTAGAAATTATGGTTCCTTAAATAGTGATTTAAACATAACGATCTGTTTTTAGTGAATTTATACTTGGATCGCTTCATAATTGTGTTTTGATTTTGCTGTGTCGCGTAGGTTCGTTACAATGCTATTCTGTTAAGTTTAGTCCCATACGTTGTTATTTGTGTAGGGTCTATGTCACGGATAAACTTTTGTCAGTTGTGAATGTTGGCGTGCTTAAATAGGTATTAGATTTTTTCAGTTATAAGGAGGTTAATTTTATTGGGTTAGATGAATTCCCAAATATCTCCCTATTCTTTAGTTGAGAATATGATTTTGCAACACAGTAGTTTACTTGCTAGGCCTACTAATACTTGCTTGCTAAAATTTAGATTAATTTCATTGTTGTGACAGGTCTAGAAATAGTAGAAATCAATAACGAATTGACATGCAGAGCTGTCACGCATTATGCGCGACGTCACACATTTCGAGGGTCTGAAAATGCCCTACGGTATACGTGTGTTATACCCTCGCCCGCGCACTTGCACGCCGAGTCATGAAAATGTCACGCATAGCTGATCTTTGAACTTGGCGTCTCTGGACATGACAATTCTTGAATTCAAAAACTGATCAGTAATGTATCATGTAGTCATACTCACTCCAACAATGCATGAGGTCTAACCAGTAGGGACGCTGGTCCGAAAATGTAGATGGTCTACATAAATGAGGATATCCTTGACCTTGTATACGCGGACAAAATGTGCCTAAAAATTAAGAATTGTCCGTGGAACGTTTTTTCTTTGGCGTTCTGCGGGTTTCAGGTTCCCTATCTGCGCTACAGCGATGGGAAAAAACGGATTCTTTGTAATAAAATACCCCCAGTTTAAAATTTGATTTTGATTTTCAATCATAAATATCTTGATAATCAGGACAGGCGATTGGCTTGTAAAATTGATGGGGTTCTGACTGACCTAAAGGTTTATAATTATCATTGCAGCATGTGCTATATCACAGATTTTTTTAAAGGATCTAAGACAAAGTTACCGGATCCCTTTAATTTAATTATTTTCCAGTTTCAAAACAACATCTACAGTGTGGTGATGCAGAGCACTGAGAATGCTCAAACCCTTGATATTCTCCAAAACAGAGATTTTCTTTGGCGAAAATGTTTGTTAGTAGTTTTCAGTTCTAAACAAGAGGTGTGTTCCAATAATCTAGAATTAAGCACCTTCAACTTCCATGTACATGTATGTGTTTTTTTCAATGGTATTTAAATTGAATGCAGCAACTGCAACAGGACCTGCCTCTCTAGGATTGGATTTCTTAGTCACAGCAGGAGCTGCACACCAAGAAACTACTATAACTAGTACAACTAGCGCAATATTCTATTGTCTTTCGAGACAGCCAGATGCCGAGGAGTAGAGGGATTTAAATTGAATTGTTTTTGTTTTTGTTTGTTTTGTTAATGTTAACTTCATGATTATCTTAATTAATAGTTTTATTTTATTTTTGTGCGCAGACCAAGACAATCCAGATGAAAGAACACCTTTCAAGATGTCTGGACAGTAAGTATTTGCTATCCAGTAAAACCTCTATATAATGACCACTCATGTGGGACAAGAAATGTAGTCTTTATTAGCAGGTGGTCTTTGAGTGCAGGGTGTACACATAGCAAGTATCATTTGTCTTGTTTTTTGCTCTGATAGGGCCGTCGACTTGATGATATGTTGGGTTTAATAAAGCCTCTGATGATGCCGGTAACATAATAATCCAGTTCATAGTTGCAGTCTGAGCATGAGCAGATAAAGGTCATTGCAGACCAAATTGTGAAATACTGTATACTCACTCATGAAAGTTATGTAATCATTATTCATTTATGCCCAAGCAGTGCACTCCATCATACACAGGTGCAAGTATTCTTTGAAAAGGGAAAATAAAGGCTATTTATGTAGCACCTCCATTGTTGTAGGAGTAATTATTTCAACATTTACAAAGTGGGACCTCTTCATGTTTTAAAGATCTGTGGATATTTAGGGTCATTTGGAACATACATGCGAACCGTGAACTGGTCTATCGAAAAAGTATCATGGACATCCTCAATTCAGGTTACAAATGAGAAGCACTTGTCATTGGGAAAAAATGTGGGTGACATCAATGTATGCCTGTAAATGTACATACATGTACATGGCCTTTCTGTACAGGTGGTCTCTTATCAAGTTTCATTAATACAGTACTACATTTACCATATGTTTACTGAATAGTAATATTAATATGCACATGAAGGCCATTTCATGTTCAGATATATTATACAAAACAAGTTAATGAATCAGTACTTTACTTGTTGTGGAGAGGAAGCCCTACAAAGATTAGAGATATTTGTAAACATGTTATCTAGTTACATTGAACAACATGTACAGTGTAGGTCTTCTTATCCATCTGCAGATAATCAAAAGATGTACCGGTAGCTTTAAAATTGTTTTTAAATGCTTTTAGTCTTTGCGATTGCCTTCTCAACAACCTTAAGATAAATTGTGAATTAGTATGTTTGGGAGACAGCAGTAAGCCTAATTCTTTACTACAGCAATTTGAAAAACTGTGCTTTAAAATTGTTTGTAAATGCCTTTAGTTTTTACAATTGTCTTCTCACCAACCTAGAAATTGTGAAAGAGGATGTTTCGGAGAAAGCAGTAAGCCTAATTCTGTACCACAGCAATTTGAAAAACTATGCTTTAAAATTGTTTTTAAATGATTTTAGTCTTTACAAAATCTTCTCACCAACCTAGAAATTGTGAAAGAGGATGTTTCGGAGAAAGCAGTAAGCCCAATTCTGTCAGACTACAGCAATTTGAAAAACTGTGCCTTAAAATTGTTTTTAAATGCTTTTAGTCTTTTCAATTGTCTTCTCACCAAATTAAAGAGAAATTGTGAAAGAGGATGTTTCTGAGAAAGCAGTAAGCCTAATTCTGTATAACTACAGCAATTTGAAAAACTGTGAAATGAAATATAATTTTGGTTTATCTTTGTCATCATTATAGAAATAGTCCTCAGAAATATAAGAAAAAAAAAGATAGAATCTCTTATTCATACCATCTAATCTAAACACCTGCATGTTTTATGAGATACCTGAAAGAGAGTTGTTTACACTAGCTTACATGATCATCCCTTTCAACGAAATGACCATATATGGTAGGAATACTCTCCAGGAAGTGGAGATGGTGCACACTGTGCATGGACAAATCTGATGACGGGGTTAATAATACTTTGTAAAGTGCTTAGAGACGGTACTTTGTCGTAAGCGCTGTATAAATCCAGATTCATCAATTATCTTTTCTTTTTCCCCGCGTTTTAGATTTGGTATGACGCAAGAGATGAGGAAACCTGGTGCAACAGATTTAACATCACAAGGTAAAGACTTCATTCATGTACACTTATTTTCTTAAAACTAATTAAAAATGAACTCTTAAAACACTTTCTGAAAGCTAATCAGATTTCCGGAATCATTAATAACCGTCATTAGTACAGATTTTCTGACACCCACTTGAATGTGTGTGTTTTAGTTAGCACACGTTTCAATGTGATGTCTGTGAACTTGTACTTACGATGGTTTGTGAAACACTGCCCTGGTTAAATATGGAATTGTATCGTGCAAGAAAATTAATAAAAAACCAATAGTCTTAATGTAATTCTGAATTGTACATGTATGTGTACATCATGCTGTGGAAAACTATTTTTATTGGCAAAGTGTAAACAAAACTTGTATAAAGCTTGCTAATAATATCTTACTCTGAAAACTATTCACACATACATGGGCTTCACATTCCATTAATTGGCCTGATAAAAATAATAAGCCTAATATTCTCTTGCTTTAATTTAATCACCCAAATTTTTCACCTAGATGTATTTTATGTGTTGTTTTTTAATGTATATCATTTGATCAAAATAAATTTTGAACACCTAGTATAAAAATTTGTTAAATTGTTTTATTATATTTCCCATAACTGAAGTGTCTGTAGTATAAAGAGTATGGAAAGTATCTGTAGTATTATTAAATCAATATTTTAGAAATGATGATGCCTTTATGAACCCTGTTTGATGATTGTGTATTTTCTTGCCGCAGAATTTTCGTTATTAGGGAGTAGAACGAAAGAGAAGACGAGTAAGATGGGTCCTTACAAGGAAGGAGGAGACAATGACTTCGGTGATGCCATGTTCTTCAACCCTGCATCCATGTTCCCTCCACACAGACCAGAAAAAGATGTAAGATAATTTATATGGTGATGGTAGTGGTGTTGCTGGTGGTGGTGGTAGTGGTAGTGGTGATGAAGATGATGATGATGATGATAATAATGACAGTGATGCCATGTTCTTCAACCCTGCATCCATGTTTCCTCCTCACAGACCAGAAAAAGATGTAAGAGACTTTATGTGGTGGTGGTGGTAGTGGTAGTTATGATGGTGATGATGATGGTGGTGGTGGTGGTGGCGATAGTGATGATGATGATGGTGGTGGTGATGGTGATGATCATAGTGATGGTGGTGGTAGATGTTAATTACAAATGTGGTGGTGGTGGTAGATGATGATAATTACAATGCGGTGGTGGTAGTGGTGATGATTGTGATGGGGATGGTGATGGTAATAGTGGTGTCAGTGGTGATTATGGTGATGATGATGATGAAGATGATGATCATCATCATGATCATCATGTGGCAGTGGTGATAAGTGCGATAATAATGAGGATCATGGTGGTGGTGGTAGCAGTGGTGGTAGTTGTTGTGATAAATGGAGATACATGTAATTGCAATTTGGCGGTGATGATGAAGATGGTCATGTGATTGTGATGATAATGATAATGATGATGATGATGATGAAGATGGTAATCAATATGATAATGATGATTATACCAGGAGATGATAATGATAATAATATCAATATCTTTGATAAGCAAGATTATCTCTCAATTAATTAATTGAGTGTGTCTGAAGAAAGAAAAGTCACATCCCAATCTTTTCTCTTCATCTTCCAGTTAATGACATCGCAATCCCAGTCTCTCTCACAGTTCTCAGGAAGTTTTTATGGCAGTCAGCAAGGTAAGAAGAAAATTTGTCAATTATCATTAACTCTTTCAGTCCCATTGGCTGCAAATTCTGCCCCAAAATTGGAGTGTTTAACATTGTGTTTGGATTTACATATCCATAGAAACATTTTCTCTCTAATCGATCAGGGAAACAAAGAATTATACAATAAAGATCATTCTTGAAAAGTTATTTATATTCTTTAACTTCATGTATGCCAAGAACAAAAGCCTCACATTAACAAACAAAGCTATAGGTAGAAAGCAGTAAGGTTGTTCTAAATGAGGAAGATGCTAAAGACAAGAAGAAGTTGAGGGAGGGAGTGTCATCATGGCACATAGTTCAGTAACCCCTCTTAAAGCCCCACTGTACTACTTGTAGCTACTTGCTCTCTCTATATAGAAAATAATGCCTAAGCGGTGCCCGTTGGTCCCCCCATGATCCTCTTTTTCTTATGTTAATTGAGAGCTGAGTTGCTGAGATACATGTAACCACCTGTCCAGTGACCTTGCAGTAAGGTCTAATCCCTCCAATAAACTAGTACAGATAAGCTTTAAGAGAGAAGAATACTGACTTTAATAAATGATGAAGATGAATTTGATTCCTTGACAGGATTAGGCATCCAGAATGCGTTACCGCCGAGAGGGATGTCCAGTCAGCAGCAGCAGCAGCAGCAAGCCTTCCCTCCTCCCCGGAGTTCAGGCATGTCAAGCCACTCAAGTCTTGGTCTCCCTACATCATCATCGGGCATGCCCATGCCTTCCATGCCACCTCCTAACCCGGCATCACCTAACAGGTGAGGTCAAAGGTCATGTGAGCTTAAAGGTCATGTGTTGGGTTGAAATTGACCGGTTTACTATTGTTGTATTGCCCCTTGCGGTGCCAAAACATGGGTCGGTCATTCAGATATTTTTTTTAAATACTTTCTTTTCTTTTTTTTCCGTCTTTGGGCTGATTTTTCTTACTTTTGAAATGCTTTAATTTTTTTTTTTTTAAAGCCGACTGTAGATTTCAAAATGTTTGGGTCGGTCACAAAGGGCAATATAACATTTTTTTTTTTAGGCCTAATATGCAAACTTTCTTTCCAGGAGAAGTAAACTGGTGCACCACACAGAATACATTCCTGGCTATGAGAGAAAAGTGACATTTGAACTAAGTATGAGACTGATAAATTGCTTTATAATTGTATGGAGCAGAAAAATGGAGATTGACCAAGGCTAAGGAAAAGGAAATCAAATCATTGCTAATCTCTCTCTCCATATAGCATGATACCTTGGTGGTCATAGCAATGTTTATGAAATCACAGGCCTGATAATTACCCGATTTTTTTTTTTTTTTTTTTTTGTCTCCTGACTTTATCCCAATTTTCCTGATTTTTCTCCTATTTTCTCTATTTTTCCAGATTTCCCCCTATTTTCCCCCAATTTTCTTATTCTAAAGGGGGGGGGGGGGGTGGATGTTAGATGCCATTTTCTTTGCCCGAATCTTCTTTATTTTAATTTTTTTACTGAACATAATTATGTTTCCCATGATTCCTGGACACCAGATATGTTTTGTAGTCATAGATTTATGTACATTTCTCTCCCATGTTTTTGTCATTCTTTCTTTTAACGCCCACATTGAATCTCTTGTTGACAATTATCATATTTCATGATAGTTTCTATATTTCTTAAAATACTCTTCAGCTTTTGTTCACTTCTCATCTCCCAGATGGTTTTCTGCCAGGTCTACAGAATCCCTTTATTTTTGTTTAAGTGCAAATAATGTTCATTTTCCATTCATTTTTTCAGGGGGCTGCTTAACATGGGTCACAACAGGACCTCACCCAGTATTCTAGCTATGCAGCAGAAACATTCGTCAGCACAGCAACAACAACAGCAGCAACAACAACAGCAACAACAGCAGCAGCAACAGCAGCAACAGTCGAGGGTAATAGGAAGCGGAGTAACGCCGACCAACTCAAGCGGTATCGGCGCGTTCAATCGACCCCCAAGCTTTGGTGGAGGACAGAGCGCGTTATTAGGCAACTTTGGTGGTTACGGAAATGGTGAGTGTCGATGGATGTGGCAGATGGTAAATATCATTTTGTTTGGGAATGCTGCTTTAAAAATATTTCATATATATATTTATTTATTTATTCATTGTATATTGATACAAAATGTGTTTAGCAACCGATGGGCTGAATTGTTCACATCTTCCAAGCAAATTTTGAAAATACATAGAATACAATATTTCAAATGGTTAAAAATTTACGAACACCAGATAATAATCAGGGTAGTTAACCACTTGTAGTTTAAACATTCAAGAAAAACAAAAACAGAGCAAACATAAATAAAAAAAACATTTGTGATCAATAAACCATGTCCAATAAAATGTTTTATTTACAGGTGGAATATATAAATACAACCTAAACAAACTTATTAATCCTGTTCTATGGGTTAACAGTTTAGTATGGAATTTGAAGAAAATTGAGAATAAAATTAAACCCTGTGTACGGAACCAAAGTCAGACTTAAGTTCTGTGTACTGGTGCATCAACTAGTCTATCTTACCAGTTGTTTTTATGCTGATTGAGAGTGTCTTTGAACCTGCAATATTTATTTACAGAAGTACTATACAAAGCTCATATATTGAATATAGTCCTAACATACAGAGAAAATAGCGCTTAGAGACTTCGGTGGTAAGCGCTTTATAAGTAACGTTTTTTTTAATTTTGTTATTATTATATATTCTGGTGATTTGTGATGTGAAGCCACTGTAAAATTGAAACATTTGAACAAAAGAAACTTTCATGTGTCATAACCAAACTTACCTGCATGTGCAACTGAAGATACACTATAAGAGAAAAATGTAACCTTCTAATTTATTTTTGAAACTTGCCTACAGTCTTTCATCTGTAATTAATCAAGCCATACTTTAATAAGTTTGCTGGGATCTTGAATGGCTTGATTTTGTGCATAATATGATTAGTCC
Source organism: Strongylocentrotus droebachiensis (assembly GCA_035222895.1). Lineage (NCBI taxonomy): Eukaryota > Metazoa > Echinodermata > Echinoidea > Camarodonta > Strongylocentrotidae > Strongylocentrotus > Strongylocentrotus droebachiensis. The sequence goes on from JAVYIG010017905.1 coordinate 10,518, forward strand.
TTCCCCTCTGGCTTTCTAGAAACAGTTTGAGAGAATCTAAGATTTATACCAGCAAGATATTTTGGACTGAAATGTCTAAAGAACTGCCCTGTATCTATCTCTACCTTGCAGCAAATGACACCTCAATCCTTGACAGCACGGACTTTCCAGTTTTGGCGGGCACGAGAGGGCGACAAACGGGAGAATCGTCATCAGGGAATGTCAGTTTGTTTCAGCCTAATCCAATGGCAGGCAGGCCTGCTTATGGTAAATATTAAGTCTGTGACATTCCTTTTTCTTTTGTCCCCCTCTTCATTACTTTGGTCTTTGTAATAATTTTAGCTGTGTCAGTATGTTATCCCCCTCCCTCTCATTTGCCTTTGCCCTGTCCCCCCCCCTCTCTCTCTCTCTCTCTCTCTCTCTCTCTCTCTTTATCTATTTGTTGGTCTCTTGTCTGTCTCCCTTTCTCTGTCTCTCTTTCTCTCTCTCTCCCTCTCTCTCACTCTCTCTCACTCTCTCTCTCTCTCTCTCTCTCTCTCTTTGTCTATTTGTTGGTCTCTTGTCTGTCTCCCTTTCTCTGTCTCTCTTTCTCTCTCTCTCCCTCTCTCTCACCCTCTCTCTCTCTCTTTCTCTCTCTCTCCCTCTCTCTCTCTCTCTCTCTCTCTCTCTCTCACACACCCTTTCTCTCTCCCTGTTTCTTGATGTCTCCTTCTGCCTCTGTCTGGCCACCTCTTTTCCAGTTTGTGTGTTATTTCTCTTTGCCACTGTCCAATCTCACTCCGTCAGTGTCTCCCTCTTTCTATCATGATTTCCAGTCATGATTTGTCCTGCTTCTTCTTCTTCTTCTTCTTCCTTCCCCCTTTTCCCCTTTCCTTCTTATCTGTTTTACTTCTCCTTGTTCGTTTCGTGTTTGTAAATTGTATGTTGTTTTGAAATATTGTCTTGTGTTTTCTAAGTCTTTGTAGGCAAAATTTGAAACATTTGTATTTTTGTTTTTTTCTGGGGGATCCACAACCTACAAGCACTGCTTTTTAGTGGATCCCCCCCCCCCCCCATTTCCTCAGAAATTAAGAAATTCTTGTAATAATTTTATTATGTGCAAAGTTTATTTGTATAGTTTCTTGAAAAAATGAATTATGTATGAAATCAAATGTAATATCTTTGTTTACCTTTCTGTTGGAAATGAAATAAATATGAATATGAATAATATGAATGAATAATTTGTGTCTCTGATTTCTGGTGCTGTGAATTGTGTTTCAATTTTCAAAAGCACTGTACAAATAGGTGAGGCCTATTTTTCTTCCCCTTGAACAGTGTTTTTCATGGAAACCTGTATGAAAGCATGCCAAACAAAAATTAGAATAAGCTTTAAAATCTTTGAATTGGCAACATATTGGGAGGTTCAAATCAATGTTTATTAATCAAGCATATTTCAACTAACCAAAATGTTCAAATTTTGTGTATAGTTTTCAGAGCCATGGAACATTCTAATGGAGTAATGGAGCATTGAAAGTGAGATATTGTTGCCAATTTGAACAACAATATATGAGGGATTGAGCCTTTAAAAGATTCCAGTCCCGACAGTGTAGTGGAATGGGATGCTTTTTTGTTTTGTCTTGTCTTTCTCTGTTTCTCTTCTTCCTTCCCCCCGTTTCATACTTGATGCAGTTAGTATGGTAAGCAAACAAGCAGAGCCGACCTGGAGTGATATAGCATTGAAAGTGAGATATTGTTGCCAATTTAGATACTTTAAAAGATCCTGGTCCCGACAGTGTAGTGGAATGGGATGGGTTTTTGTTTTGTCTTGTCTGTCTCTGTTTCTCTTCTTCCCTCCCCCCGTTTCATACTTGATGCAGTTGGTATGGTAAGCAAACAAGCGGAGCCGACCCCGGAGTTCCAGATGCAGAGTGAGGACTTCCCAGCGCTACCAGGAGCAAATATCAAGAGTGGTACGTATCTCAACTCTTAAAGGCATCGTTTAACAATGTTAAAGCTGAGATGCACGGCCCTAAGTGTTATCAGTGTCTATAATATGGTGTAATATTGAAGCCCTAACAAATTGCGCTTCAAAATTATCATGAAGTGCCTAAAAAAAGTTTAAATCTTTGACCGGTTTTACCATATTTATTTTCATAGATAGACTGTAGCGTTACAAAAACCATTAAGAAAACGAAAAACAAAATATTGATTTCCTATCATAAATATCTTGATAATCAGACAGGCGATTGGCTTGTAAAAGTCATGGGGTTCCTGACTGACTTATAGGTTTATAATTATCATTGCAGCATGAGCTAAATCCAGGATCTTGTTTCAGAATCTGAGACAAAGTTACCGGATCCCTTTAAATACAGGAGCCATCCAATTCCTGTAGACAATGGGTTAAAAACAAATCAATTTCAAATTTCAAATATCTTGTGTATGAATCATGATGATGATTCCATGCATGGATTATAGAAATGTTTGTTGATGTCGATGTAATCATTATTTTCTGTCTCCCTACCCTGCTTAGAACAAAAAGACAATGCAAGGTTTCCTGGGGACAAAGCAAACAACAACACGGAAGAGAATGGCAACGGGAACGAGGTCAAAGGCATCCAAATACATGCAGATGGTATGTACATAATAGATGGTATGTTTATAACATGTGGTATCCTGCTTTTTCCTTTTGTATGAAACTTTTATTTGAACTAGAAACAAATTTTGTCAAACTTACATTTTATTCATTATATTTATTTGTATGTTTCTTTGTATTGATATGAAAAAGTGGAAATAAAACAAAACAAAACAAACAAAAACAAAACATGTATATGAACAGAATTAGACAGGTTTTTTTTTTATCAAACGCAGTACTTCAATGCCTTGTTTCCTCTGGTAAAGGCGCCATATCAATCCAAGTATTATTATCATTATGAATTCTTGTTAGCCATTACAATGACGATTTGTATTTTTTCTTGTGTTCAGGCAAACAAATTTTTAAAAATAAAACCCTAAATGTGGATTAAAGGTAAAGACTGGTAATAGTAAAATTGTGGTTCAAGGGATTTGGGTGCAAAATATCAATGCAATATTGTTTAAATATTGCCTTCAGAGGTTTAGATGGCAATACTTCAAACTAAATTCGCAAAAAAGCAGAAAATATATGCCCAAATGTTCAATGTTGAAGTGCATTCGCGATATCTCTCCAGGCCGGATCGATGATTTACCAAATATATCAATTAGTAGGAGGTTTCCCGGCAAAATTTGTATCATCACGTATTAGTCAAAACATATTCTTTCACATGATTGGTAATAAGAGCTTCCATTTCATTTTTTGAGAGGGGGGGTGTTTCCAAAACTGGTCTATAACTTTAAGTGCATAGTACCTTATTATCCAGTTAACCCGTTAATAAATCTTTTAATTTTTTGTTTTTGTTGTGTTCAGGGAAAGTGATGAACATCCCACCAGGAATGTTAACAGATCCATTTGGTATGGTAGGACTTCTAACCTTCATCAGAGCAGCGGAGACGGACCCTAATCTCGTCCAGTTAGCCCTCGGGAGCGACCTCACAACGTTGGGACTCAATCTCAATTCACCAGAGTAAGTCTACTTTTCTCAGTTTGTTTCTCTTTAACTTGTGCTGTGCTGATGCCATGTACATAGCTGCCAACAATTCGTATTAGGCCTTACAAAAAAAGATGTTGTATTGCCCTTTGCGACCGACCTAAACATTTTGAAATCGACGGTAGGCTTTTTTTAAAAGTTTTTTTTCTTCAACCGTGTTTTTGAAAAAAAATGTGTTTAAGCATTCAAAACTGAGAAAAATCAGCCCAAAGAGGGAGTCTAAAAAAAAGGTTTCCGACCGACCGACCCATGTTTTGGCACCTAAAGGGCAATACAACATCTTTATATTTTAGGCCTGGAGGAATGATTCCTATTTTTTGTTTTAAACCCTAGATTCCTCTCTTTCTGAAATAACGTGTACAAAATATACAAAATAGACAGTATTACTAATTTTGCCATGAGAGATTCTTAATTTTTGCTGTGAAATGTTTAATGTAAAAGTAGTTTCCTGTTAATTTTTGTGGAAAGTCAATGGGAACATGAGAATCAGATAAACAATTATTACATTATATTTTTTTGCTCTGGTCATGAAGATACATGAAATGTTATCATTATCCTCTGGTTTTTAATAGAAACCTGTACAGTACGTTCCAGTCGCCGAGTTCGGATGCACCAAGCAGACCTCAAGACATTGACTATCACGTACCGCAGGAGTACCTCACCAATCTCCACATACGAGATAAGGTTAGTCTTTATCAACAGTAAAATGCCCTCCCTCCCCCCGTCTCCCCCCCCCCCCCCCCCTCCCCCAGCCCCCCCCCCCCCCCAACACCACAAGCAAAATCCAATCTGACATCGCTAAGTAAAGTCAACTTTATTAGTGTAATCTATTTTGTGTAACTCTTACATTTAATATGACATGTTTTCTTATTGTTGCAATTTGTTTATATACCTATTGTATTTTGCGTGCACTGCAAAAAATTCAGACTGACTGCCAGTCATTTTGAATTAAATTGAATTGAACTGAACTGCATTGAATTGAATTGAATTGAATTGTATTGAACTGCATTGAATTGAATTGAACTGTATTGAACTGCATTGAATTGAACTGAATTGAACTGAATTGCATTGCATTGAATGAATTGAATTGAATTGAATTGAATTGAACTGAATTGAATTGCATTGAACTGAACTGAAAGGAATCAAATTGTTCATATTGTTGAAGACAAATTAACCCATTCCCTGCTGAAACAGGATGGTGTCTGTATTAAACCTATGGGGAATATGAGAGTTCAGGCGTCAATGGGTTGAAAGTATATGGCACTTTGTTAACATTTGAGAGACTTTAATTTAATGTGCCCTTCCTTTTATTTATATTCTTTGTTTCGTAGCTTGCACCTATCAAGCTATCAAGATACGGAGAGGATCTGCTCTTTTACTTGTACTACACGCACGGTGGAGACGTGTTACAGTTAGCAGCTGCTGCAGAATTGTAAGTGATCATACTTCTCTTATATTTATTTATTTATATTATATTTATTTTGTTTCATTTACTCATGGTAACCCCATCAGTGAGTAAAACACTGTTATACTCGGGGGCCCTGCAAAAGTACAACAATAATTACAAACATATAAATGAATACATAACAACAAATATTACAAAGACATCAGACCTGCCCGAAATATTAAACTTTACATTTTTTTTTTTAAAGCGTAGTTTTGTATTAATTGAGTAAACAACAACATCATACACAAAACTACAAATTCATGCCAGTGTTCAGTCAAACCTGGGCCCCTGTTATCAATAACAAGTTACAGTAATTGTCATAAGCTACTAAAATCTTAGCATTTGATTGGCTGAGAGCAAATTCGTCATAGAAATTGAGCATTTCTTATTGATAATATGTTCTATGAAACAGGGCCAGCTTTAGGTTCATGTTTCTATCTTTATATCTATGTTTTATTGACGCAATCAGCTGCGTTGTACGTAAACAACATGAATAATGGTACAATTTAAAAGTCAATGTGACGATATCAAGAATTCGAATTTTTCCCTTCCAAATAAGAGGCAATTAACGGCAATTTGGGTGGAAGAAATGAAGGTGCGGGCAACACAGCTTCTACGTGTACCCGTTATTGATTGATGTAGCATAAGGTATATGTAAAGCGTATTATGCTTGCATCATTATGTATAAATAAAGGAAAAGAAAGAAAAGAAAATTGTGTTAAACTTGTGAACAAGCCAGCATGCCAAAGGTCAATAAATGTGTTTGTTAGCAATTAACATAAAGTAGCTGCGATAGGGCTTCTGTGATGTTTATTCTGTATCGTTCATTCTTATTTCTGTGTTGTTTGTTTGCCAATTTATTTTCAGTCTTTGATATTTACTGACATTTTAATCCTTCGATTGGAGGGACAATTAAAAAATCAAACGTCAATGGATGTGTTTGTTACCAAATACCAAGAAAAAGCTGTGATATATGGCTTCTTTGATGTTTATTCTGTATCCTTCATTTCTTATTTCAGTCTTGTTTGTCTTCAAGTTTACTTTCAGTCTTTGATAATTACTGACATTTTAATCCTTTGATGGCTCAGGGATGATTAAACCAATGTTATTTGCTTCACCCGTTTTTATGCTAATCAACAATTCGTCGGCCGGCTGGCAGAAGGGCGTTATGCGCAAGCGACTTGAAAACTACTTTTCGAATTGTTCGCATTTAAAGATTTGTTTTATATTCAAATTGGTTTAAAACTTAAAAGACTATAAATAGAAATGTTATAATAGAACACGTCCACAATTTTTCCCGGAAATAAGTCAGTTTTATAAAAGTTTGAGGCGAATTAGTGCTAACGCCCTTCTGCTTAACGCTTCATTTTTTACCTGAAATTTGAGCTAATGCCCTTCAGCCAGCCAGGCGACGAATTTTAATGTTAATGATTGTCTCAAGTCCAGGGAAGAAACCTTTATTAAGAAACCAACTGATTGGAAGTTGTTTTCTTCTGATGTTTTCTTTAATCCATCCCTGCTATTTTTAGCTTTCATGTCCACCATTTGACGTCAAGGATAACCTCTTTTTATGGGATTGACATCTGTTTCAACAACAAAAAATGTCAATATAGGCTTGTTCAGATCAGGGAAAAAAATACTTAAACAATTTTGGGGGCTACTTTTCAAGCTTGCTTGCATGAAAATAACACTCTTTAATTTGTTTTGCATTGAACTCTATCCACATTTTCTTGGGCTCTTTTATGACTTTCGGGGGCTAGTTTGCCCCGAGCCACCGTGTATTTTTTTTCACTGGTTCAGATATGACACAGTAAACAGCTGCAAAAAAGCAGCCAATGAGCTCTGTGTTATAAGATATGGAAATGCGAAGCGTATTACATTTTACAAAATCATAGAAAAAAAGACAACGGTTTTGCCGCGCCATATCTGAACGAGCCTGAAGTCCTTCTGAATTTTTTATCATGCATTTATTCTGGTGTTGGAACCAGATGATGTATAAGTTTTTAAATTTGATGATATTCTAAAATGATATTTGAGATGATATTCAAGATGATATTCAAAATTATATTCTAAAATTATATTTTAGTTGATATTCTAAATGATATTCTAAATGATATTCTAAAATGATATCCAAAATGATATTCTAAAATTATATTTCAGTTGATATTCTAAATGATATTCGAAACGATATTCTAAATGATATTCTAAATGATATTCTTAAATGATATTCTTAAATGATATTCTAAATGATATTCTTAAATGATATCCTAAATGATATTCTTAAATGATATACTATTCTAAATGATATTCTTAAATGATATTCTAAATGATATTCTTAAATGATATCCTAAATGATATTCTTAAATGATATCCTATTCTAAATGATATCCTAAATGATATTCTAAATGATATTCTTAAATGATATTCTAAATGATATTCCTAAATGATATTCTTAAATGATATTCTTAAATGATATTCTAAATGATATTCTAAAATGATATTCTAAATGATATTCTTTAAATGATATTCTAAATGATATTCTAAAATGATATTCTAAATGATATTCTAAAATGATATTCTAAATGATATTCTAAAATGATACCGGTAGTCTAAATGATATTCTAAATGACATTCTAAATGATATTCTGAAATGATATTCTTAAATGATATTCTAAATGATATTCTAAAGTGATATTCTTAAATGATATCCTAAATGATATTCTTAAATGATATCCTATTCTAAATGATATCCTAAATGATATTCTTAAATGATATTCTAAATGATATTCTTAAATGATATTCTAAATGATATTCTTAAATGATATTCTTAAATGATATTCTAAATGATATTCTAAAATGATATTCTAAATGATATTCTAAAATGATACCGGTAGTCTAAATGATATTCTAAATGACATTCTAAATGATATTCTGAAATGATATTCTAAATGATATTCTAAATGATATTCTAAAGTGATATTCTTAAATGATATCCTAAATGATATTCTTAAATGATATCCTATTCTAAATGATATCCTAAATGATATTCTTAAATGATATTCTAAATGATATTCTAAAATGATACCGGTAGTCTAAATGATATTCTAAATAACATTCTAAATGATATTCTAAAATGATATTCTAAATGATATTCTAAATGATATTCTTAAATGATATTCTAAATGATATTCTAAAATGATACCGGTAGTCTAAATGATATTCTAAATGACATTCTAAATGATATTCTAAAATGATATTCTAAATGATATTCTAAATGATATTCTAAAATGACATTCTAAAATGATATTCTAAATGATATTCTAAAATGAGATTCTAAAAAGCACCAACATTATTATTACAGAAATATGCATGCATGGCACTATTAAAGGTACTATGTCCCTTTTGCAGCCAACCTCAAATTCTGTAGAACTTTGCAGGAATTATGAATATGTCATGTATGTCCTATCTGTGAAATTTAAACATTAGCAGTGTCCTCATATTCAAATTATGCAAGGAAACCCGTTTACTTGCTAGACTTCACTGTCGGACACTATTGAGTGACTGACTGGCTTTTTTCTTCTTTGGTAATAACATACATGAAAAGAGTTGTAAAGGGTACATGAGCATTTGTCTACATCAATAACCCACTTCTTGTGATGGCCAAGATAAAACTGATTGAATCTTTGCGCAGCATAAAACGTATGACCATTCGGTACAATTGTCTGAAAATCAAGACTATTACTTTTGGGCTCTATAGCCCTAAAGTCGTTTTGACAACTAATAGTCGTTATTTTCCCACTTGAAGATATTTTCAAGCCCCACCTTTTTTAGGGAAGTTCTAAATTAGTATTATCTTTCAAATGCAGTTGGAATTTAACTTTTTCATTTTTTGGCCTGCAAATGGGACATAGTACCTTTAAGCCAACTGATTGGCCCGGTCAACCTGATTTCTGGATATCATGCATTTGTAGCTAGAAGGGCGTTAACTCATATACATAACACAGAGTTAATACCCTTCTAGCTCTGAGCCTACCATATATATATATATATATATATATATCTGCACTCATAACTTGGCTATTGTATGTTTTTATAGAATTTGTTTGTTTGTTGACAGTTGTCATTAATTATAGTTCCAAACTTTTAACATTCAGTGTAGTTCTTTGTTAGTTTATTAGTTATATTCCTATTTTTTCTTCTATGAATACTGGAAGTTAGTACTCAGTTTTCTGACACATTATTAACTTTGACATTTAAACAAAAGTCGGAACAGTTATCAAATAGCTTCCTGAGTAGCCTCTCATTATCACATATTTTTGTGATAGGGATTCTTTAATTGTTTTTTCTTTAACAAATACCTTCGTTTCTATTTTAAGCTTCGTTGTCTAGCATTTGACATTCAAGGGACTGCTGTTTATTGCCCTTTCAATGCTTGTGTATTACCAAAGTTATATCATTAATAAGTAATGTTACATTACTTCAATTATATAACGTTGGTTATGTAGTACATGTCTATTATGAACTAATGGATTGAAAACATGCATGAAACCCAGGATCTCCCGGTTATGAGACCACTGCTCTACCAATGAGCAATAGCACCAACAAAAAAGCACCCAACATTAGTAGCTCCAGTATTGCTTCTCTAATCAGTAATGTCTTTCGTAAGTCCATCATTGATTTTCAAGCTTTTACAGGTATTGTGTGTGGGGTAGATGTCACATAATAATATGCCCATGAAGTTGTATAACTATATCTCAAGTAGTTTTTGAACCATCACTAATTAACTGCGTTATGTGGGGACATTTTCATTTTGGCTGTGTACAGCATGACGATAAATAAACAAAGAGTTGGTCTTTTCAGTTGGAGCGCCTTGAGCACTATGCATGGTGAATATGTGCGCTATATAAATATCCAATATTATTATTGACCGGGCATGGTGGCTCATTGGTTAGCGCCCGCCTCATGAACGGGAGGTTGTGGGTTCAAACTCCGGCCGAGTCCTACCAAAGACTTATAACAATGGGGCCTGCTGCCTTCTAGCTAGGCGCTCAGCCTATTAGATTGGAGAAGGGTAGTAATAACATATTATGTTATGCAGGGCCCGCTGGTAGAGCGGTTTCATAACTGAAGTGGCTACCCTGGGTAAATAAAACGTTATTATTATTATGATTATTATTTGGATATTTGTGTTTTCTCCTCAGGTACAATCGTGATTGGAGGTACCACAAAGACGAGCGAGTCTGGATCACCCGAGGACCCGGCATGGAGCCCCAGGTCAAGACGAGTACGTTCGAGAGGGGCGTCTACTACTACTTTGACTATAACCGCTGGTGCAAGATGGCCAAGGACTTCCATCTCGACTATGACAAGCTTGAAGAGCGCCCCCATTTGCCAGCATCCTTTCATCACAACACCTCGACAAATCCCGCATTCCAGAAATAGTTCTCTCAGTATTTCCTTTTCTACATTTTCTTTTCTCCCCTTCCTCTCTCTTGCCCTCTCTCTCTCTATCTCTTCCCGAACCTTTTAAAGTTTTGTTTTGTTTTTCATTGTTTTAATGAGCCCTGTTGTAAGGGTGTTAGAGTAAAAGGAAATAGGGTTGGGAATGGTCGTGATAGAGAAAAGTGTCCGGTAGAGGTGTTTTGTGTTGACAATCTTGGAAAACTGTGATTTAATATCAAGGGGATTACCAAATCTAATGCTGAAGTCAGACTCCATTAATCTATGGTATAGTGAGTGGGAATAGGAATGACACAACTTATCTTGACCTTGGAGAGTAGTTGAATACACAAAAATCAAAATGCTTGGGGTTTAAGTTGATGTTGAGTTCTGGTCATTGGATTGCATTGTGAAAGAAACTCTTTAGAAAATGGCTGAAGACTCGGACTAGTTCTTTCTAAACTGAGGGGGGAATGAAATTGTGTATCATGAGGTTTGGAATCACCAAAAAGTCATGTCCAAAGTTATAAACTGTTTCTGGCCATATTGGAAATATGAGAGCATTTTAAGCAGTCCTTTTTTCATGGGAAACTGCTATTATATTTTCCATATATGAGAATAGAAAGAGTCATAAAAAGTTCACATATCATTTTTCACCCTTACCAGAATTCAACATTCTCTTTCAGCAGATATTGTATGACTGGAATGCGAGAAAGGATTGGGTTAGGTTTATTCACTTTGATTATTTTAAGAGCTTGCTGCATATTTGTAAACAGTATTTCGTACATGATTCCGTTTTTTGATTCAGCTGTCGGGTTGTACAGGATCTAAATCCAGGTTTTCTTCCTCAGTCTTCAGGTTGATGTTTCTCAATCATCACTTCTTTATTTCTTGTCATGCCCTGCTCATTCTTCACTTACATTTGGAAGTATTGTGGTCGAGTGGTTTGACACAGGAGATACGAAGGACATGGGTCCAAGCCTCAGTATAGGACTTCACACTAAACGTCTAGAGTTAGATTCATGCCATCTGTATGAATGGGCCTCTGCTGAAAATTTCGAAGTTGTAAGGGTCTTAAGTTAACATTTAGGTGCCCATGTTTACAAGACCACAGTTAGTTAGTGCCAAGCCCTGCGTATACACCTCTGATATCCTTAAGCAAGGTATTTTATCAACATTTCTGCTCTCCACATACGTGTATCGACAGGTACAACTTCGGATGCTAAGGTCGTGGTGTCTTAATATGGATATCCGGGAAAGATAAGGAAATTCGGGAAAGTAGGCCCTACACCATGTGCTTAACACAGGTCACTATGTGCAAATGGGAGTTGTGGTTTTTATCGAAGATGATGCCCAGTATGTTTTTTGGCGTTTGTTTTTATTTCACTGATTCAAACAACCAATCTACTGCAGGATAAACAATCCAGAATAGATCATAGCAATTTCCTCTCAAAATATGATTCCCATACCAGAGCTCAAGATTAGCTTTAATTGCAAAATGGCTCCATGAAAGCAGTAATGAATAACAGAATTTGCTGATGTACACAATCTAAATTTTCCATCTGATAAAACCCTGATTAGTCCAGAGATGTTGTTGATTAATTGGAGAGATAAGCACCAGTACCAATACCTAATGCATGTGTGTACACGTGCACAAAGTTCAGTCATTTAATGTTTTGTTTGATGGTCCTGTGACACCTTCCTTTGTTAGGAAAGATAATGTAAGCAGAATGATTTCAATTTTAGATGTACCCGGTAAATGATAATCTTGGTTGAAGAAAGATTTTCTTAATAATACCCCAGTCAAACCAATGAGACCAACATCAGACCGATAACAGACTGAACCAAGAATGACATTACCCCTAGAATCAGTAGGTTGCAGTTGGTGTAGGCTCAAGAGTTACCCTGAGAAGTTGAAGCGACCATCTGATTGTGATGTACAGTGTGTTCTTTAAAGAATGAAACCTGCACTTTCCTATCAATTACCTTTAAAAAAGGGGGAAAAAAGATGGATTATGTCTTTATAAGTTTTTATTTCTCATGTCGAAAAGCAATTCATCTTCTTTCATATGATACATGTCATGATACTTTCCTACATGAATGAAAGAGCAAGACCATAGATAAGAAATCAAGACCTAAAACAGAAATTGGTAATCTTTCATGATGTTTTGTATTCAATATTCAGTATTTTTTGCAATTTTGAAATGTGTTCAATAAATGGCAATTATTTGTGTTAATGAATACTCTCATCTGCTTTTATATAGCGCCCAACACATTGATACAACGATGTGTCTAAGCGCTTTACAGATATATTATTACCCCGGTCATCAGATTCAGGCTTACCCGCACACAATGTATGCACATTCTCCACTCCTTGGGAAGCATTCCGGCCAGTTTTAATTGAATAGTTCAGGGGCCCCAAGCTCTATCGTAACAAATGTGGTATCATATGAAAGAGGAAGAAGTTTTCTTTTTAATGACGCATCATAATATATCTAGTGATACTTTGTTGATAAGATATTGCTTGGGGATTGTGGGTTTCATAATTTGAAGAACGCACTGTTTGCGGGATTGAAATTGCCAGGCTTTTCATGCAGCAATTTCTTTACCAGTACTCTTGGGAAATAAGGAATTGAGTCAAGAGAAAAGCCAAGATGCAACTGGGAAGAAAACTTTATAACCTTCAATGGAATCAGACTAAAATGGCTTG
>JAVYIG010017906.1:0-23687 GCA_035222895.1 Strongylocentrotus droebachiensis
TTGCGTTCGTCTTATATTCTCCGTTAACGACTTCGAGTAGCTTGATTGTACATCACATATCCAGAATTTGTTGATCAAGAGTAACTAACATTATTATATGTTATACATTTGAGAGTGACAAGTTGCGAAAAAGTCTACAACGTCGTTACAATGCCAGGTTTTGTACGTGAGCAGAGCCGTGGGATGGTACCGGGGTGCACCAACGCAGATGCCCGGGTAGCTCGGGCGGTCAACGAAGCGATGATGAGGGGGCTAGCTGCGGGGGATCAGGCCAACCTTACAGCTTTGCTTACTGAACACTTCGGGCAAGACAGCGACGAGAGAATTCCTGATAATGTGGTTACAAATAATTGCCCAGATGTATACAAAACAAGATAGGTGACAAGCAGTGTTATGTAAGGGGGAACAAACAGACTCCGGGTCCACCATGAATAGGCATTGTCTAGTGCAGGTGTCTCGGCACTATGTTGCAGTTCACTTAATCTGTCCAATTACAACTCTATACATTTACAACATAATAACTTTTGAAAGACTTAAGTCCACACTTTGAAACCTCAGAAACATAATGAACAGACTATGTTTGACCATCAGGCCAAATTTCAGCCTAATCTGAAAATCTCTTCATAGTGGTTGCTATGGCCTTTTGATTCACCCTTCTATTGATTTCCCTGTGGTTTGCTTGCTCCGCATGCTTGAATAGCCCCAAACTTTAAAGCTCTCTTTCTCACAATTTAATACCAGTAACCTCCCTCACCAGCTCTTTTCATTCACTAAATTGAAAGGGTTAGGAAGCTTCAATTTGGACAAGTAATATACCATTTTAATGAGGAGAACTTCTTCTTTCATAATCAGATGAAATCAGGAAAATAATTTTTTGCGACATTTTGGTGGTTTTGTGGTGCCGGGTCACATATATGTATATGAGAAATTGCTTGTAATCACGATTACAATGAAACTTGAATTTGAAAAATTTCTTCTGTTTTGGTTTGTAAACTTGCTCTTTGACGGAGGCATCATTTTCGACTGCGCGCAGTCGAAGTTCCATCTAGTTTTTGCAATGGTTTAATTTTTACAATTTTTAAGAATTGTGAGGTTGCAAATGTAACAATACTCCAAAACGAGCTGGCAGTACGTGTGTGAATATATCTCTACGACGCCTGTGTTTATCTTTACGAAAACAAAAAATTACCCCCAAAAATGTGTCCCTGTCATCAGCAAAGATATCTTACCATGAAAGTTTTGCTTGTACTGCACAATACCTCTGCTATATCAATTGCCAAAACGCAACAGGGGCTTTGACAGTATGTATCATCTTAAAGCCATCGTTTAACAATGTTAAATCTGAGATGGCCTAAGGTATTTTCAGTGTCTGTGATATGGTGTAATATTGAGGCCCTACAAAATTGCGGTTCTAAAATGATCATGAAGTGCCTCAAAAAAGTAAAAATCTTTGAGTGGCCGGTTTTACCATACTCATTTTCCCCAATAGACTGTAGTGTTATAAAAACCATTAGGAAAACGCAAAATTCGATTTCGATTTCCAATCATAAATATCTTGATAATCAGACAGGCGATCAGCTTGTAAAAATCATGGATTCCTGACTGACCTAAATGTTCATAATTATCACGCAAGGCTATGGTATTTTCTCAATATCTAGGTAAGGGAGTCGATACGATCAGGAAGATCTGGGAGGAGGCCTTCGATGAAGCAGCTTGGCGTCAACCTTCTGTCATCTTATTGGATGATCTAGACCATGTGACCGCAGCTCCTCTGGGGCCGGAACAAGAGATGGGGCCAGAAGCCACCTACAATTCTCGTCTTGCCCAAGGTACAAATAGGATTTGTTCTAAAAGAACGCTTATGGGACGTTGCAAGAAAGTTGCAAAATTTGCAACCAATATTTGCAATCGATTGCAACTCATTTTCTTGCAATGCCCCACTAGTCTCATAAATTTCCTAGGATTTTGTTAGGATTAAAGTTTTAACAATTAAATTAAATTAACTATATCTAGCTTTTATCCCCCCCCCCCTCTCTCTCTCTCACTCTCACTCTCTCTCTCTTACTAATGCGATCAATTGCAAATTTACAATCAATCGCAAGACTTATGCTTGATTTTGGGGATTTGTTATTGCCTGCAACTTTCTTGCAACGCCCCCATTAGAAGTGAGATGAAAGGTCTTCAAGTCAACCACAGAAGACTGAGCAGCAGGCTTTTCAAAAAGTGTTTTCAAAATCTACTTGTACCAAGTTTGGGCTGAAACAATGTTTGAATGTGGGTCAAAAACCCTAACGTATTGTTATTTTAGTCCAAAAAGAAACACTGACTAATTCACATTGATTTTTTAAGGATTTGAATATAAAATGTGATATCAACTCATACTCAAGTAAAGGCTCATTTAAAAGTGAAAATTTATGAGAGAAGAAGTTAGTAGGCTGTTTAAGTTAAAGGTAATACAAAGTTTTGGTATGGAGTCATGAATTTGGTTCAAATTAACATATTGGAAGCATATGCGTTTCTACAATATTCATCGATCGTTGTCCCGGCTGAAATCAAGTCTAAAGTTATGAAATTATAAACAATAAACTATTTATGTTGTATAGCTCCCTCTCAAGGTCAAGATATCAATTTAGCTATGAAACAATGTTTCTTGAATAAAATCGACCGTTTAGCTATTCCCGTTTGAAAATTATATATCACAACTACATATTCTGAGATTTTCATGGTCGCAGCTACCATTGTACGGCCGTAGGCGCTATTTGAAATTAATCAAAATTTACCGGGAGCACCGGTAAATTTTTATATTAAATTTTTCTCGAAAAACAGAAGTGTTATAGGGGTTAATTTCTTTAGTGCTTATAATACATCTACAGGGGCATCCACATATATCAAAATTGCAAAGATTCACTATCCACTCAATTTTTAAAATTTCCCAAAACTTTGTATTACCTTTAATTTGAGGTTATCCTTTAGATTGAAACAAGGTCATGTGAAAGCCTAGATACATTGGTTCGCTTTAAATAACTAAGCACTGAAGCATGAAGCAGAATTTCACTTTTAAAATGATTTAAGACCAATGTAACATGCATATGGGCCCACTCACGTTTAGTGGCATCAGCCCAAAATTGGTATGAGGAGATGGAGACAGAACTTTAACAAATCTGGTGTTCAGTCATCCGTGGCAGAAAAATTATGAATATGGTCTCATTAGACAGAAAACAAGTATATCTTTACCATGAAATAGATGCTGATTTATACTTCTAAGCTACCAAAGGTGGGTATACTTTATTTTTGATATGCACTGTAGTACCTTTGATTTAAACCGAGAACGATTTGTTTTCCTTGCACCTGTCTAGTTCTGAAGGATCTGGTAACCAATGAGATCAACGAGGGGAGTCGCATCGCTCTCCTAGCAACCTGCTCCTCCAAGAAATCCATCCATCAGTCTCTTCTGTCTTCAAGGGGTCTTCATCTCTTCCAGTCTTGCTTAGAGATCAGTCCCCTCTCCAAGGTGAGCAAAGAGATGCAGAAAGGGTAGAAGTGGTGGTGGTGGTGGTGGTGGTGATGGAGACGATGATGGAGGTAGAGGTAGTGATGATGATGACGAGTATATGGATAATGGTGATGATGTAATAATAGTTCTGATTATGGAGTGTCGTAGTCGAGTGGTTTAAGGCGCTTGACTGGAGATGCGAAGGTCGAGGGTTCGAATCCCGACACGGCACTAATATCCTTTAGCAAGATATTTACCTGCACTTGCTACTTTCCACCAAGGTGTTAAATTGGTACCCGGTAGGATGCAAAAGTTCATGTGGTTGGACGAGCAAGTGTGTGCTTGTAAAATGGCGACTGGCTGGAATACTCCGCAGGCAGAGATGCCAACTAGTACGGATTTCCCGTAATTGGTACGGAAATTAACGACCATTACGGCAGTACGGAATGTTGTCTAAAAATTATGTTTTTTTTTTTTTTTTTTTGCGCATAGGGATCTATCGTAGCAAGTGCTGTACAGTATGGTGGCCATCCAGCACTCGCTGCATGAGAAAGATGGAAAATTATCAAGTATTCTCTTAATAGAAACCAATTTTTCATTGAAAACTTAATGTTGTGATGAACTGAAAATCAATATTTAGCAACTTTGTGGGAGTAAAATCACAACAAATTTCAGATAATCATGCGGGCATGCGTCCGCTTGCCATTCTTTTAAGATTCATGGCGCCGCATAGGAAATTACTGATTTATTCCCCAAATTACTGATTTTGAGCCTTATGGTTACTGATTTGTGCTCTGAAAGGTTGGCATCCCTGCGCAGGGAGTGGAAAATGTGCAAACATTATGTGCAGGTGAGCCTAAATTCGATGAACAGGGTAATAATATATCTGTAAAGCGCTTAGGCACATCGTTGGATCGATTTATTGAGTGCTATATAAACACGGAATATTACTATTAATATCATTAATTAAAGGAATATGCCAATGGTAAACTTTTCCAGTAAAAATGAATTGTAGTGCTAAATATTCCAGTCGCAGTCAAATAAATGAGGTAAAAAGATTTGGGTCACATTGACAGCTCATTTTTATCCCCATTCACCATAACCCTACACGTTAATCAGGGAATAATTGATAATGCAAGGGTTTATTGCAAGTACATGTTATTATTCTTCTTGCCAGCCGGACCGTGCATCCCTCCTCTCCTCCGTCATCCACTCCAAGGTGGAGATAGACCTTCGAACTCTGACCCAGGTCGACGCCAACCTGCTGAGCGCCAAAATGGATGGCTTTGTGGCATCTGACCTGGTGACCGTCACAGAGAGGGCGGTGCATGCTGGGAGTTCGAGGGAAATATCCCTAGGGCTTCATACCTCTCGCATTCATGGTGAGTGCATTAAGCAAAAGATCAATCTGCAATTGATGAGAACGAGACAAATGTGGTTTTGTAGTTAATCCAAACTCTCTGAAAGTGCCCATTGTTGTTTTGTTTCCTTTTTAAATATGGTACTGTAAACGCAATTTTTTTTGTGGTACATTAATTTTTCGCGGATTTCTTGCTAAGATTGGCAAAAGCAAATTTTTGAACTCGCAAAAATATAAGTATGACTTCCTATGTGTGTTTTGAACAGGCTGAATTGCGTGCAACACAAATTTAACAACCAGCTAATATGTTTGGGGGTCGCTCTGCGCGAAAAATTAATCACACAAAAATAACAGTGTTTACAGTATTACAAGAAACAGAAAACATCTCAATAAAATTGCTTGTGCATTTGGTATATTTGTGTACATCCTTGCCTTTTGAAAGTCAGATTTATTAGAGAGATCATATGACTGTTTCCTGTACAAAGGGGAAATCTTTTACCACTCAAAGTACACCACTTATATCCATTGAGCAATCAGCATAAGCATCTATACTGTGAGATATACTGTAACCCATATCTGGTTGATAGTTCTCTTTATAGCATGATGTAACCTCCCCTTGAGCGTATAAAAACTACTATGTCTCTCATAGCAGTCATTATTACTATACCATTGTATAGACTTGATTGTCACTTTTTGTTATTATTATTATTACTTTCCCTCTCAGGGCGTGATGGTGACCACCCCTCTAATGAGATTCTTCTGTGCCAGGAGGACTTTGAGGCTGCATTACACAGCTACTCCCCTGCAGCTCTGCGGGATGTTCCACTCCACAGTGCGGGGGAGTTAGGCTGGGAGGATGTGGGCGGGCTAAATGGAGTCAAGCAGGACCTTGTGGAGACTCTACAGCTTCCAGCCAAGGTATGTCATTCAGAAACTCTAATCAAACTTTGGAACTATTTTATTTGCTGAGGATCTAACTCCAAGACTGACACTTTTGGGGGGTCAGGTTTCTCTCTCTCTCTCTCTCTCTCTCTCTCTCTAAGTGCCATATCGATTGACTTTGGCGATCATGCTGTTCCACAACCCTCGGTTCCTGGCCTTCTCTATTGGGAGCATTATTATATTACAATTTTACATATACCAGACCTGATAATTTCTCAATTGTTTTTCTTCTCCCTATTGTTTTTCTATTTTTTAAATGATTATTTTTTTCCTCCAAAAATGGATAGTCCCTGAGATGTCAATCCGGTTTAAAATTAAGGTGGTGAGGTGCCATTTTTTCGTGACTTGGGGGATTTATAAAACCTCTTTCTTTTTTTTTACTCCCACTAATACCTTTTTTTCCTTTTGACTCTCAGCATCACCCCTGATACACACTGCACAGGTGGCAAAAGATGACTTTGGCAATTCCTCATTCGTTCCATTAGTGTATTGAAGCCTAAAAAGTATAACAGGCTAAAGTGATGCTGCCTTTAAGACCTTCAGTGCTGTGGATGGCAAAACCCACGGCACACGGGCCAAGAAAAGTTCATACTTAGTATAAGTGCCTATAGTACCAAGGGTGTTGTGTACTGAGGGACCCTGGTAACACTTTAAAAAATAAAAAAGATATGCAAGAATTGAGAAGTAGTAGTTTTTTGTTTTTTTTAATGCAGAAAATGTTAAAGTTTTGGGCTATCAAATGCTAAAGAAACATGCATAGCAGGGATTATTTTGTCATTTAGAGTTGTTGTAGACCATGTTTATTGATATTAAGTGCCTATTCATGACTTTGAAATTGATAATATTAGTCTAAGAATAGAGACTAACCATACGAGCCGCCAGCTATCCATTTTATAGAATGCAGAAAAGAAGTAGAAACCTTCTGCATTGAAGTAACCATCTTGAATGTAACTATTTAACCAGATTTATTGCTTCTGCTCCCAACCTGACATTCAAATTCAAATTCAAATTCAAATTCAAAATTTATTGTCCAATGATTGGAAATGTGTTCCATATGCATGTCAGTACAAGATTACAGATTATAAACATCAAAAAAATACAAATGGATACAGAATAATACATTTGACTTGAACATACAAATGTAGGTAAAAAAAACAAACAAAAACAAAAAAATTCGATTCATAATTTAGACTATGTAATTACATTAAATTCATTATTCGGACTAAATTCAATTCACAATTGAAATTAAATTCATCCGCAGTACCCTGAACTGTTTGCAAGCTGCCCTCTGAGACTACGGTCAGGCCTGCTTCTCTATGGACCTCCTGGCACCGGCAAGACTCTGCTGGGGAGCGTGGTTGCTAAGGAGTGTGGACTCAACTTCATCAGTATAAAGGTTAGTCTCATAAGTGTCGCTATGACAATTAATTACAAGTTTAGGGCCTTTTTTCATGGGGGAAAAAGCCATGGGAATCATATTGTGGGAAATCAAATATGGATTCCAGGAGTAATTTGTGTTTCAATTAATTTAGGAGGTTGTAGTATAAATGATTTTTTTTTTAAAGAGATTAATTGTGTTTTTTGGTCGCTTCAATTTTGGTTATTCTGAGGAGGCTAGGAAAAGTGTCTACCGGTAGTATATGTGTGGAAGTGTGGTCGGATGGTGTGTGTGTATTGCATGGTAAGGGGGGGGGGGGGGGGGAAGTAGTGTGTTTGGTTGGATGGGGTTATTTGTTTTATGTTACAACTGATTTCATTTCTTGTTTCATCAATCGTACAATGTATGTAATGAAAATGTTTTGTATTCATGTCAAGATGAAAAACAACTGTATTTAATTTCTAAGATTGATTTGTATTGTTTGAAATCAATAAAGAAAACTTATTGAAAAAAAAGAAAAAAGAGGCATTGATCCGGGGGGGGGGGGGGGGAGGTTTAACCCTTACTGTACTGGGATATTTTGAGCACCCTCTGACTGGGGGGGGGGGGGGGGCCTGGGAGGCCCCCCCCTATGATCTCGGCCGTCGATTGTCCGATGAACACAAAAATTTGCATGTTTGTAGATATTTACGTAAGGAACAAGATGGTATAATTAGTTTTTTCTGAATATGCAAATTTTTGTTGTTAGCCTAATTAATTATGCAAAATGCGCTAATTTTATGCATTTTACAGAAAACGTGTCAAACTCCAATTTTTGAATGTTGAAACTCATTATTCAAATGAAACTTCTTTTCTTACACAAAAAAGTTATTTTAATGTAATTAATAATGATAATTTATGCAAATCTTGATGCTATTTGTATTTTTTTTTTTTTTTTATGACATGCGCATACTAATTGTTATGTAACGCCTTACAGGTATATCCGATTTCGACGAAAATGGTATCAAAATGTGCGTAAGACTTGAGGGAAAAAAGTCATGAAACGACAATTCAAAATTCCAAGCGGTTGCGGCGCAATCTCCGAAAATGTTGAGGGGGGGGGCCTCCCAGGCCCCCCCCCCCCCCAGTACAGTAAGGGTTAATACAATTTTTGTCAGACAAATACAACTTTGGGGATTAAAGAATACAGTGTTTGAACTCTAGAAGTTGGCAGGTCTGGTTTTATTGTGTCAAAGAACAGTGGGGCTTTAGGGAGTAGCTTGTTAGAAAGTGCATGGTCATTGAATAATGTTACAATTTACATTCTATTCATTCATTAAACTCCTTAATGTTTGCACAGGGTCCTGAGTTATTGAGTAAGTACATAGGAGCAAGTGAGCAGTCAGTTCGGGATCTCTTCACTAGAGCCATGAGCGCCAAACCATGTATCCTCTTCTTTGATGAGTTTGATTCATTAGCACCAAGGTGAGCCATTATTTCTTCTGCTTCTTCTTCTTCTTCTTCTTCTCCTCCATCTTCTTCTTCTTCTTCATCTTCATCGTCATCTTCTTATTCCTCTTCTTCTTCTTTTTCTTCTTCTTCTTATTCTTCTTTGTCTCCTTCTTAGTCTTTGTTTTCTTCTTCTTCTACTCCTGCTGCAGCTGCTTCTTCCTCCTCTTCTTTTTCTTCTCTCTTTTCCTCCTTTTTTTCACCTCCTCCTTCTTCTTCATTTTCTGCTTTTTCTGCTCCCCTGCCCCTTTTCTTTGTTTTCCTTTGTTTTCCTCTCCTAAAGATTACCGGTATTGTCAAATTCATTTTAAAAATCTTTGAAATTTTGTTGGATGATCTTATGTTAAAATCAGTGCACAGTGACAGTACAGTAATGAAAATAATTTTAGAGGTACGCTATTAGGATTTACTGTGGTGAATGTGGTATATATTTTTGCAATAATTTTTGTGTATTTCCGTTGAATTTTGAAGAGATCCTGTAGATCTTCCCAGTGCTAAAAGATTGCACCGGCAGCAATATAGCCAATTAAATGGACACAAATGCAATATTTTTAAGGAAATAATATCTGTATATTTGAAATGGCAAGTCTAAAGCTAACATATTTATTTTCGCACCATGCTTCTGTTAACTTTGTTAACTTTTAACAAATTATTTTCAACCCTACTTTATTATTGGGAAAGGTCATTTATAACCATTTTCCCTGTGTATTTCATTTTCAGACGAGGTCATGACAGTACAGGGGTCACTGACCGAGTAGTCAACCAACTTTTGACCCAGCTAGATGGAGTAGAGGGACTAGAAGGTAAACAAAAAGCAAGAATATGAAATATGAATATAATTAAATAAATCGTAGTATGATGTCAATGATTATTAAATGAGTAGGCTGAGATTTATATAAAAAACAAATCGCATTCATCTAGTTTGTCTGCTGTCGTAGCCAGTGACACAAGTAGATTACAGATTGATCGTATGACCCGGACTCCCATGAAAAATGCTTTGATTAGGCTAGATGATATCAAAGCCGTCCTTCTGTTTCACTAAGTCACTTGTTTAATTTCATATTATACAAATATTGAATGCTCTAGAGTTCAATATAACAAAATATAAAAACTGACAAATTGATAATTTTCCACGAGTGATGTTAAATTTCACTGATGCTGCATATGCCAAGACATTCACCAACTTACCTGTGCGTAAAGAGATGAAATACAGTCAAACCTGCTTTAGCAACCACCTCTCTATTGAAGACCACAGTTTTTTGTCTCCCTTGAATAAAGGAACCTGCACTTAGAGACCACCTGCCTAGAAAGGCTGCTTTTCTTATCTCCAGCGGATGGTCTTTCTATACAGGTTTCACTGTATCTAATCACGCCGTTAATGTTTCGGATTGTCTTTATTTGCCAGTTCATTCTGTTAACTACCTCAATAAAACTGAATAAAGAAATGAAATACAGTCAAACCTGCTTCAGAGACCACCTTTATGGAAAGACCACTTTTTTTGTCTCCCTTGAATAGAGATCTACATTGACACTTGTATTAAAGATAAACTTGAGTTTTGGTAAAAAAGAAATGAATTCTCACAGAATCAAACAAAACTAACACTGAATGTTCAAGATTACAAAAAAATGTCATGTACCAAACAATTAGTAATGAGCAAAGAAAGTGTAGTCCCGTAGTCCCATATCCTTCTTTCTATGCACAGTGCTTGTTACTTTACCAAGACTGGGCTAAATTTATTATGATTTTGATGACTCCAGAACCTTGCAGCACACACCAATACTTACATGCTACATAATCAACTTTTTCTGATCCATTCCACACCTTTTCTTTCACAATGCAATCGCATTACCAGAACTCACCTTTATCTTTAAATCTGTTTGTTGTATGATAGGTGTGTATGTGATAGGTGCTACAAGTCGCCCTGATCTGATAGATCCAGCCCTCTTGAGACCGGGTCGCTTGGACAAGTGCCTCTTCTGCCCGATCCCCACAGCTGTAAGTTGGTTTTACATATATAGAGGGTTCAGTGACACACAGACGTGACTCCATATTTTTCCAAAATGAGTATTTAATTGATATAAAAATGTTCATAAAAATGTGGGCTTTCCAGGAAACATAAAGACTTAACTCCACCCAACATTCCATTGAATTCAATGGCTAGTGAAACATAGACTTAACTCCTTAAGGCTCAAGTGCTCAGTGACACATAAACCACTTATTCTCAAAATGGCCAAAATGGAGTTAGTCTTTGTGTCACTGACCCCTCCCTCGATATATTGCTTGGTTGATTTGTTTGTTTCACCTGACTGCTAAGAAAGCATGCATTTGCTCGTCTAACGGCCACGCCACGCCGTCTTCTATTATGATGAAATAATAGAATCGAGCTCCGAGTGAAATCAGGTTTTTGAATTGGTCCGCTAGCTATATGACTTTCACTCGGGGGTGGGGTTAGTCTCAAATAAACCACTGTATCAGTGTAATGAATTTATATTATTAGAATATAAAATACAAAGAGACAAATCCAGAAATAAAGTGCTTGGACACGATTTGAATTACGATGTCACTTGGTAATTATTTAATTAATATGAATGACAAATCTCATCCATCAAATCAGAGTAATAGAAATAATACAACTTATATATAAAATAATAAATGTTGCAATAAATATTATTGCAAAGTATTCTTAATAGTTAAAGGGCGACTTATTTCTTACTTAATTAATTACAGTCTAATGGGGAAGGGACGGGATAGGTTAAGGGAAATGAGGTTAGTAATTATGGCCACTTAGCTCGCTGATATTTCGATCGAGGACTTGACTTGGAACGGGATGCGACTGGGACGAACTTGGACGAGACTTGGAGAAGCTTGACTTGGCGGGAACGAAGCTGGACGGGATTGGCGGGACTGGAACTTGACGGGTACAGGAACGAAGCTGGACGTGACTTTGGACTAAACTGGATACAGTTCTTTATTATGTTGAACAGACACTTCCCAAATAACTGGAGCTGGAGTTGGCATTGAGTTGACTTTAAAATACGGAAGGTGTATTTCAGAACTCGCTCAACCTCTCGAAGTGTAAACTGTTGTTCGAATTCTCCTAAGTCTAAATCTTGAAGTATATACTGGATATTTGAAGCACTGATGATTATTAAAGATGTATTAGGAGGAGAAGGGTTTCGGGTGAAGAGGTTCCAGGTGAGGGGGTTCCAAGTGAGGGGATTCCAAGTGAGGGGATTCCAAGTGAGGATTTCATGCAAGGGATGGGGGTTTTATACCTAATTACATATTCACAATCTCGATTCCGAGATCTCCTCCTACAAAATATTCTTACACTAAACTTCACTATTTCATTATAATTACAGTAGGTGACTGGGCGGGCATAATACTTGATGGACACTTGAACAGTGGTCCTGAACCATTAATCCTAACATTCCGATTGGGCGAAAGTAAAAATAAGGGGAAGGAGTAGAAAATACAAATACTCATTGGTCAGTTGGGGATATTCCTGCTACTACTCTCTTTGATGACTCAGCTCCCTTACCAAGAAAACAAATGTTTTGTCTTCCAGCCCAAACTGGTAAGTGCAGAGGGATATTTTATTGGCCTGTTAACCACTATTTGCCTGTTTTCCCACTATTTGCCTATTTATAATCAGTTAACATAAACACTGGTTGAATATGGGCTTTGTCTACTATTTATCTTACACTAAAAGTTATGACTGAAGGTCTTTCTCTATAAATATCCTAAATGACCAGGTATCATCTCACTGTAGTTCGCTGACCTCCAGTAGGAAGAAAGATGATGAAAATAGGAGAGAGAGAGAAAGAGAGAGGGAGAGAGGGTATCGTCTCACTGTAGTTTGCTGACCTCCAGTAGAGAGGATGATGCAATAGGAGAGAGAGAGATAAAATAGGAGAGAGAAGGGGTTACCTGGTTTAAAGGGAGATATCTCTACTTCGCTACACTTGTAAGTAATGGCTTTGAGTCCTCTGAGATAGACCTAGTAATGAGGATTAATGCATTACCAAAGGGCACTAGCACATCGACTTAGTTTCGAGCCCGGGACCTCCCGGTTACAAGACCACTGCTCTATCACTGAATCCATCACGCCTCTGATTTATGAAGGATCGTTTGTTTTTTACGGGGTTATGAAAAGTGTGTTACAAAAAGAAGTTTAGTTCTTTTCATGCAATGGACCATTTTCATACTGTAAACAAATCTAATGCATACGTCTTTGTGAAGTGCCTCGATATGAATTATTTCATTCATCTGTTAAAAATAATTATATTTCAATAGTCAGAAAGTCAATATTAAGAGCTACAGACATGTTCCTCATGTTCTTTCCATTTTCTTTTCTAATTTCCTTCTT
Organism: Strongylocentrotus droebachiensis; assembly: GCA_035222895.1. Classification (NCBI taxonomy): domain Eukaryota; kingdom Metazoa; phylum Echinodermata; class Echinoidea; order Camarodonta; family Strongylocentrotidae; genus Strongylocentrotus; species Strongylocentrotus droebachiensis. The sequence goes on from JAVYIG010017906.1 coordinate 13,032, forward strand.
ATTTGTCTTCACTCTGTTTTATCCTGATTTTGTTTCCTTTCCATCATGCTCTTCATCTTCCTAACATAATTAATGTAAGCTGTAGACCCCATGCAATTATTAGATCAGCATCATCTAAAATTTGTTTAAAATTGCAGTGCCTTGTTAATTGTAGGAGACCAAGATGCACTTTCCAAACATATCACATTTTTGTCTTTACTAGACCCAACCTAAAGAACATCAGCAGCAGTGAGATATCTATTGCATATTTGTGACACTTTTGTTTTTGTATTTCTATCCTCATCGTGTAACCTGAAGTCATAATTCTGGTATATTTTTAGGAGGAAAGAGTAGAGATCTTGCAGGCTCTAGCAAGGAAAATGACATTACGTTCTAACGTGGACCTCGCTGCCATCGCCAAAAAGCTTGACCACTTCACCGGAGCAGATCTCAAAGCCCTGCTCTACAACGCCCAGCTGGAGGCCATTCATAGCACCCTCATGCAGTCTGACCGTCGCGATTCAAACCTAGGGCTCCCTCTCACGAGCTCACTGCACAACTGCAGCATGGAGGCCGACGAGTGGAAGCTGACTTTCCTGGAGACGTTCTCAGAGAGCGATCACGGGCCGTACTTGGATGAAGCCTCCACCATGAACCAGCGTCTGGCTAGCCTCTCGGAGGCAGAGAGGGCGCTAGCAACGACCATGAAGCTGACGGGGGACATCGACGACGAGATGGACGGCGGCGAGGAGGAGGACATCGATGAGGAAGGGTTGAGGAGAAGGAGAAGGGAGCTGAGGCTGGACTTGGCAGGTGGACTAGCTAGGTCGGATCTAAACGGTAACATGGATGGAGCTGGAGCAATGTCAAAGATGCTGCTTACAGAACTCATGAGAGAAGGTCAGAGGTCATCCAAATGTTATTCCTCAGAATCATATAAAGGTCTAAATGAATTATCTGAGCATCTTCAAATTGGCACCTATTCTATTATCTGTTACTCTTTAAAGCCCCACTGTCCTACTTGTAGCTACTTGCTCCTCTATATAGAAAACTTCCCAAATCGGTGCCTGTTGGTCCCCCATGATCCTCTTTTTCTTATGTTAGTTGAGAGCTGAGTTATTGAGATAGCCACCTGTCAGTGACCTCGCTTTGTGGTCTAATCCCTTCTGGCCCAGTACTATTGACGGTCTTTAAGTAAATGAAATAATATGAATATATAATTATATATATGTAGAGGTGTTGTGGTCTAGTGGATAAGTCACCCGACTGCAGATCGCAAGGTACAGGGTTCAAGTCCCGTCGCAGCACTGATTTCCTTTGGCAAGACGTTAATCTACATTTGCCACTGTCCACCTAGATGTAAATGGGTACCTGATATGTTTGAGCGCTAGTTACTTTGGCAGCTTGGCTATTTAGCAGGGTAATATGTGTAAAGCGCCATGAACGTCAGAGCCTGGCTGATACCGGCGCTATATAAATATCATATTATTATACTAAAGGCCCTTTTACACTTTCACGGATCGCATCACGGATCATCCCGGATCTTAATCCGGGGTGTTCCGGCGTGCGACACCACGATTTCTTCTCGATGCCGGTGTGGATACGTTCTGAACTGGGTGTATACACGGGCAAGTACGGTGTCTCCACGGACAGACAAGGTAGCAACGCGGACCACGCCGGAAACGCATACGGAGCTAACACGGATTTCAAGGAAGAGCACGGAGGCTACTGGGTACTTTTACGGTCCTTACAAGGAGGTGTACGTTGTCTATTGGGATATCTCCGGAATGTTGACGGGTGACTTGAGCTTGTAGGCGCTCATTATATACGGAATTTCAAACCCGGATGAAACCGGTGTTAATACGGACCTCCCGGTGTCTACACGGACTGTCCCGGATGTATTCGGCGGCTACACGGAGGTACACGGTGCCTACAGGGAAGAGGACGGATTGTTTCATCCGTGAACTCCGGGATGAAAAATTAAGCAAGCTTAATTTTTTCCCCAGATATGCCGGTACGCCAAGGATCACGCCGGATGCCTCCCCGGTGTATACACGGTAATGCCGGAGATAACACGGATGATCCCGGAGCGACGATCCGGGATGATCCGTGATGCGATCCGTGAAAGTGTAAAAGGGCCTTTAGCCACTGTGAATAAAAATGGGGTATGCAATACAAAGGAAATTTGTATTGAATCATGGAATTAGTCATTTAGATTTGTCCTCTTCTCCCAGAATCAAAATTGACAAAAGCATAATGAGACGCATCCCCGCTAGAATTTTGTTATTGTTGTTGGTTTAGTTTTTGATGGGAGTTGGGTAAATTTGTTTTTTATGTGCTTGTTCTTAAAAGAACTTAAACGAATTCAATTTTTAATTTGTCCCTTTCTCCCAGACTCTGAATCGACGGAGCAAGACGAGACACCGTCCCCACCAGAGGGGAGCGTCTTTGATACCACCATGACCCCAGCGACCCCATCTCTGCCCCCTGACACGCCCTTGGCTCCTCCCCAGCAGCAGCAGAGGGTGGTGTACATGCCCACCCTGAGGGATGGCGTGGTCGACCCCACCCCAGAGACAAGGGAGATCATTGGAAATGAGGTAAGCCAAGTTTACTGTTGGAAGAATTTTTAAAAGCTCTAATACTAATTAATCAAGAATTTCAAAAAGTTCTAGGAAATGTATTTATCATTATGATAATTTAATTTGAAATTATACACTCTAATCAATTGAAGAAAGCTTGTTAAAGTTAGAATACCACTTATCGGTAATAAACCAAACAGCATACTCAGAAATGGTTTGTACAAAGGATGGCATGCCAATGAGTTAATTATGTGAATCTTTCAGTCTCTATCCCTCCCCCCCCCCCCATAATCCTCTTCTTTGGTTATCTCAAATTCTCTTGCTCTTTCATTGGTCCTTCTTTCTCCTCTCCCCTTTAGCTATGCCCCCCCCCCCCTGCCCTCTCTTTACCTCTCTGCATTTGACCCTCTATCTCTCTCTACATTCTTCTTCCCTCACTCCTTTTTGTTTTCTCTTTCTCTCAGTCCTCCCCCCCCCCCTTTCCCTCTCTCTCTACCTCTATCTCTCCTTCCTCTTTCATCTCCCTCTGCAAGTCCAGAACACTTTCAAGTAAGATGATGTTATTGTCCTAAATCTATTTGATAATGAATTGTTAACTTCATATTTTTTCCAACTTCAGGTGGATGTCATTGTTGAGAATTACACAAGAAAGATGGCTGGTGAAAGTGTGGTAAGTTTTCATGGAAACTTGTTGACAGTATTCTTCTAATTTGATTGTCATAGTTCTTTACAAGCATGAAACGTCCTGCATGCTCTCAATATGAAATATCCCCATGACTGATTTTTGTAAGTTTGTGAGTTAATGATGATTGGTGTTTTATTAATTGAGAATCTAGGGACGTTGCGCTTCATAGGGACGTTGCGCTTCAAACATTTTTTGTTTATGCATTGTTCCTACTATGTATTATATATCAATGTAACCCACTGTATTCTATTATTTGTAAACAGTTATTTTACATGGTGAATAAATAAAACAAACAAACAAACAAACAAAGAATCCCAAATCTTTTCAATTGTAGTTCTGACTTGCTAAGTCTGATATCTTATGAGTGTATATACAGAAACTTGAGCTATGTGCCATGTGTATCATTTTTTCATACAACCATATTAGTTTGAGGATCAAAACAATCCAGTATATTTTACATCTACATCTATTATGTTGAACCAGAAATATACTTTAGTGTATAACTTTTATTAGGATATCTATATTTATTAGGACTTCAACTGTTCTGATTGTAATAATGAATATCATCAATTCTATGTTAATACCAGGGTGGGCCAACGGACAACACAGTAACAGAAGATGTGTCTGTGATCAGAGTGAGTCAAAACCACCTCCTGAGGGCAGCACAGGGAATGAAGCCATCCGTGTCGGCCTCTGAGAGACAAAAGTATCGGCAGATGTAAGATCCCAAGCCCTCTTTCTATTCCATTCATAAAGAATTTGTTGCAGTGCAATTTCTTGTCCGTATTTGTTTCACCTTTTATTGAAATTTTTAAAATCTTGATATGTCATGTATATTTATGTGTTACATTATCTCTGGCTGTAATGTGCATGTATGTATCTTCAGAATATGAATGAATTCTCAAACTGGTTCGTAGACAAGTTTCTTATTCTTGGTTGTATCAACATGTTTCTCCTGTTCTTTCGCCCCTCGTCCATCTCCAACCCTATATGTTTTCTCAGAGTTTCAATCTTTAACTCCTTTTCTGCCACCTAGTTTGTTAACATTGTTAAAAAATGAACTTTCAGGAATCAATCCTTTGGAATAAACTTCACAGTGCTGTAAGGGCTATTTGTGTTACAGGGAGATAAACCAAGCCATTCCATGTACAAACCCATTGTTGGATGCTCCAAGTTTTCAACAGAATTTGGCACCCACAGCAGGGAACAGGCTAAATTTGTCCTTGATTACGGAGCCTAATATAATCAAGTTGCTCATATTTTTCCTTTTCTTCCAACAGTTACAAGTCTTTTGTGAAATCAAGAGGAGGTGAGTTCCCCAAGGCCAGTCTGCAGAAGCTACCCAGAAAGTTACCCTTGCCTGAGGAATCCTGCTTTGGACTTGCCGGAATCAAAGATGAAGCCCACCTGTAACATTGGGTGGAATTTGAAGAATTGTTATCTTTTTTGTTTCATAACTACTAGAATAATGTTAATTGTTGTTAAACAACTCGCTCCTAGATCCTAATCAAATGATTAGTCAAAAACAGTCCTGTTTAATTCATTTATCGTACTGACTCTGAATCACTTTTTTTCACGAAAAAGCATGCAATAGTTTCCAGTACTATCTAACGAATTTCGATCACATATACTTGATGTGCATCAGTGCGTGTTGAGGTTAATGAACTTATACCGTGTGTGCGTAGCGTTGAGGGATGTAGAGATAAGTGCGGTTATCTTTGTGTGCGTGCTATGGTGAGCCTATTAAACGTGAGGATCATTATTTGTCAGCGATAATGACATAAAACAATCTTGAAAGGAATTCTTTTTACCTCAAATAACAAGATTCTACGAGTTTTGTTGAATAAAACAAATGATGCATGTTTTCCTTCATTGATGGCAGGACCTATCCGCTCTTGTTAAGGCTGTCTGTGCACCTATTGTCATTGGTCTGACAGTTTTGTATGATAGATGCATACAGCCTTATATTATAAGATCGTATAATGAACTCATTCGCATGCCTCAGTGTATATTATGAATGAATATTCATTAGTGATTAGCTAATGTCTGCACAAGGCTAGCCACATTCGGGTTTAATTCATAGAGCACAAGCACCAACTAGGAATTGTAAATTTGCCAAATACCAGGTTGTTTTAACAATGTAAATCCTTTTCCTTAGCATAAAAGATAACACAGTTTTCAGGATATGACCCCAGCATGAACTTGCCTTGGTCATGGGCGAATGTATATGCCTTTTGAACAGCTTCCGGACTGGTTCTGTGAGGAGATTTGTAATTCTTTGAATAGCCGTATTGTAAGTTGGTAATTAATACTCACATCATGGAATCTTAGGTTATCACTACTAACTGGTTTTGTAGCCTATGGGTCGTGTAGTTTGAAATTAATTATTGATCAGCAGAGGAAAATAAAGTCTGTAGTAGCCCAAACCAACTCATTTCAATCTGAAACAGCAATCGGTGCAACTCCCCCATGCTTTGGTCGGATACTTTAAAGCAGAGTGTTTGTTTTTCTGCCTTCCAACTCGAACTTGTACTTTTTCCTCTGATCATATTATCTACCAGCAACTTATGGTTTGACTGTGAGACTTTGCAGTTTTTTTTTGTTATTGTTTTTCTGTCAAATGAATCAATACATCAATGAATTTAGTTGAGAGTCCTGTCCTTTTTGTTCTTCTTTTATTTTATTTTTAAGTCAATGATTTGTAATTATTTGCCTGGAGAAGGTGTTGTCTGTTCTTTATCACTAGGACTTGGATGAATATTGACCTATTCTTAATGTCTATCTGATCTTCTCATTCAAAACCAAAACCAATTTAGGGATCAACTACAATTTGTAGTTATTCTTGCATATGTGTGATAGGACAACCGGCCACCGAACTGTACTGTAAATTGTGTGTGATATATTTCTGAAACCTATTTGTACTTGTTCATAGTCACATGTTGTTAGAGTATCAACATAATTGTGTTGAGTTATCTGTGGTATACCAATATGGGATTATGGGTATCTTGTATGATTTTCTTACATTAACCACATGCATCTTCGTTACAGAAAAGGATATTGCTATATTTGTAGACAAAAAACTTAATATATCTGTGTAATAATGGAGGAAGAAAGTATGCGAAAGCTTCTAAGAAAATGTTATCAATCTTTTCTTTTTCCTTCTTAGGGCTTATTGCCGTGTTTTGTAGACAACAAATTCAAGCTGCTTGATCAACTTGTGTATTTGATTAATAATGACAACAATGATAATTACGATCATAATCATAATTACAATAATAACAGTAATGGGTTCTTGTATAGTGCTTATATCTGTCACACTTGACACTAATTGTGTTCTAGTATCGTTAACTCAGCTTCGGTATGACAGCTGTTATGGCAATCTAAAATTTAAAAAGGGACAAATACCTGCCAGGCTCCCATTTACCTCACCTGGATCGAGTGGGACATATGTAGAATAATGTCTTGCCAAAGGATGAAAAAGAACATGAGACCTAATCAATGTGTAGACATGATGATCGATGATGAAATGCAAATTGGAATCTGCTATGCAGTACTGAAATCAATTAACAAGTACCTACCAGTATGTTGTAAATACAGTTATGGATGATGTATGTAATGTTTGAAATAAGTAAGTTTCTCCACTATTTGAAACAGCTAGCTTTTAAGTTTATAATGTGATTGTGCAATGATGATTTGATTGTTTGACAAAAGAAGCATGCAATATGATTTTTTGCATGTTTTTTTAGTGTTTTACTTTCTCCCAAGCCCCCCTCCCTGATGTTCTATCATGTGTATATTTAATTATGCTATAGTTGTCTTCCATCATGCCTCTCACCCTCTAGTGATTCTTTGCCTAAAATTATATTCAAAGGAAGTAAATCGGCAGGATACATGTATTGCAGTAATGCAGAATGGTTATCAGAAAATGTGTCAGTAATATTTTACTGACAAACACATTCTTCTTTTCTAACCTTAGATAGCGAGTTATCATTGGATCCAATTATGTATTTGCCAACATAAATTATTAATTTTTCAAAATTGTTTAAGAAGCACATTCAACAAGTTGCGGAAGGAATTCAGTTCATGTTTTTTTAGATTGTCTTTTTGTCTATTTTGATATGTAATTATCTCAGTACTGTGTACTATTGTGAAGTCCACCCTCATATTAGGTTGGTTCGACTAAAATATTATATTTTATAATTTTTCTCTTTTTTAATATATTTTACAGAGCAAATAGTAGAGTTTGATATATCATAACTTTTTTATATTTACTTTTTTGCTCAAATTTTCACTGATCTGTTTCTTACCTTTTTCTGCTTTGTAATAAAACCAACTTAAGTTAGGGCAGAATTCACCTTTGATTTGTATGCTCTCTTGATTTCATTTATGAAAATCATGAAATCATTCTGTTTCTAGCAGCTAATTAGTGCAGGGATTGTATCCTTAAGGTTTTTTTAATATTTTTTTTTATTGATTTTCATCTGTTCGTTTGGGTGATTTCAGTTGTAATCAACTATATTGTTATGTAATCATCTTGCATGAGATATTATTTGTTTGATAAAATTTGATATGGTGGCAATATATGGTCTATAAAATGTATTTGTAATGCATGAAAATACTGGATAAAATAAATTAAATCTATTGACGTATGTGATAAAATTCATGAATGAAATCTAAATTTTGTGAAGCATTGATAAAATGTAAATGAGAGAAGCCCATGTAGGTACATGCATTTGTTTGGAATTGAGAGTGAAAGAGAGAAGAAAGAGAGAAAAGTAGATTGTGTGTGGTTTGAACTGCAACAGTATTTGAGTTTAAGAGCCATATATGGGGAGAGGCAAGGGAAATTATTTACTCATTGCAAACTACAGTTGAGTTGGTGAGCATAGGCCTCCTATTTGTCAATGCAATCTAAGCACCACATTTTCATTAAAATAAAAAAATTGAACCGAATTTTTTTCTTTTTTTAAATCAATCTCTGTTTTCATTTCTTTTATTGTCCCAATGAGTCTGATAGATGCTAGCTCTGCTTGCATGGACATTTAATTACTTTCTCTTTTTTTTAATTCTTTATTCTCTCTTTTCCTTTCTTCCTCTTCTTCTTCTTCTTCTTATTTTTCTTTTTATTGTACTTCTTCTTCCAACGTTTAAAGGTAAAGACCAGTATTGGAAACGCCCCAATTTCAAAAATGAAATGGAAGCTATCATTACCAATCATGTGAAAGAATATGTTTTGACTAATACATGATGATACAAAATTTGCCGGGAAACCGCCTACTAATTCATATATTTGGTAAATTTGTTTCTCTCATGGTCGTGTGAGAGATATAGGGTAGTTCTGTATACATCTTTCTGTGTATAGTGCTTGTAACTTTACAAAGAATGGCCCAAATTTCTTATCATTTTGATGATTCCAGAACCTTGCAGATGCTAGATGATCAACCTTTTCTGATCGATTCCACAACGTTTCTTTCACAATGCAATCGCATGACCATTACTGGTCTTTACCTTTAAGCAATTTTCTCTTTTCTAACTCTTCTCTTTTCTAACTCTTCTCTGCTCCTTTAAATTTTTATTTTATTTTATTATCTTTTGTTCAGTTTCTTTGGCTTGTCATATGCGTCGGGATGTTACGGAACGCGAACTGTGCCACGCATTTGTTGGTACCACATTTTTCTGTGTCTTTCACTGTAAAAATAATACCAAATATGTCAACTAATATTGCTCCAACTATTGAAAAAGGCGCTAAGACAGTAAGAAAATCTAAAGGAAAGGGAAAAACTGCGAAGACTATCACTAGAAGTGCCCTAACGTCTCCGTATGCCATTGAATGGTAAGTTTAAATTCAGTACGTAGTCCGATACGCTGTGATTTACGTTGTACTATTACATCATGTACCATCATGTATCATTTGCAGTGTCGTCACGCTTTGAGCGTATATGTTTTGAGTGTGTATTAAAAGCTGTGCTATTGATTTCCAATATTTCAAACACCACTGTACTAAACTCAACTGATTTCACTCAAAATCGGTCTACTTTAGTCAGTTTAGTGACGATTGATGACACCTAAATTATAAATAGCAAAATTTTTTACTGAGCAGTAAAAATGTTTCAACTTTCCAATGTTAAAATTAAAAGAATAATTTAAAAATTCAAATTGTGAGTCCACTGTCAAACTTGCCGATCAACCGCATAGGCATGATAGTGTGCATCTGTGTGTTATGAGTGTATTGACTAGACCTATTCATATATTTAAATGCTGCCTATGTAGTGCATTGCTAGAGGTCAATACGCATTAGCGTTGACTCTCTATGCTTTGCTGGAGTGGTTTTGAGTTACCAGTAGACCGAAAATTCCTGTCTCTTTCGTTCGTTAGCCTCTTATTTGGGTAGGGTCAGCTCCTCTCTTTAGAGACAGAAGCCGACAATAGAACCTCCTGAGTAAACGTGGCCATTTATGGCCACATTCTTATTAGCCCAAAATACTCAATTTTAGCGGATTCAATGGCGAATCCAATGGCGATCATCCGATGCCTTTTTTTTTTTTTTTAATTAGGCCTAGACTAGGCCTAGGCTAATATACATTGGTTCTACTTACCAGATTGACTGTATCTTGTATGATTTGTTTAAGGGTCTTTTTTCCGGAATTTCTTCGTCAAAATTGAGCTCCTTGTTGAAATTCTTGCAGCCGTATTTTGTTTACTTCCCTTCCTACTTTAGTTTTTCTCCTTTATTTATCTTTCATGTTCTCTATGACCTTTTCTTAGTGTGTAATCCATGTTTTTTTCCTTTCCTGGGATGGACCCTGAATAAATTTAATACCAATGTCCTTATCTTGAATCTTCAAAATAAATGCAAAATAATTTTCTTTTACATTTTATAGATGTTGTTGTTTGATAATATTTACTTGGATAAAAATAATCAGCTGGTAAGGGGAATTCTTTAATTAAAATGACATGTGAGGCAGTCAGTGGAGACAGACATCCCCTTACAAAAAAAAACCATGGTAGTACCATGGTAGTACCATGGTAGTGCCATGGTATGGTACTGTACCATGGTAGACGGTATATTGGCCACGGTACATAACCATGGTACTACCATGGTAGTACCATGACAATTATTACGGTAGTACCACGGTATAGTATACTACCACGGTACTGTACCATGGTACTGGACCGCAATACCGTGGTATATACCATGGTACTGTACCACGGTAGTATACCACGGTACTGTACCATGGTACTGGACCACAATAATACCGTGGTATACCATGGTACTGTACCACGGTAGTATACCACGGTACTGTACCATGGTACTGGACCACAATAATACCGTGGTATACCATGGTACTGTACCACGGTAGTATACCACGGTACTGTACCATGGTACTGGAACACAATATATACCGTGGT
>JAVYIG010017907.1:0-23677 GCA_035222895.1 Strongylocentrotus droebachiensis
GGTTTTCAGAAGTTAGACTGTATTGAAATATTTCATAGAAAATTCCTTAAAAGCTTGCTTAAACTTAACCGTGGCACCGCCAACCATTTGGCGAAGTTGGTAGATTTGCTTTAGCAAGTAAAGTGGTTAGTCAGGGGAAAAAATCTAAGCTTTCATACATTATCTATAGTCTGTTACGTAAGCTACATGAAAGTTGTGATTTCGAATCAAGGTGGATTGTGAAAGTTAAAAGTATCCTAGACAAGAGTGGAATGTCAAAATTGTGGGTTGAGGATACCCCCTTGAATCTAGGTTGCGTTAGTCATCTTTGGACCTTAGATTAAATGATATTGATTTGCAAAATTGGAATAATGAAGTTTATAGAAAGCGTTTATGCTTTAATTATAGGCTTTTTAAATAGGAAGGTGGTTTTGAGAGCTATTGTTGAAATTGGACCTCGGTGATAGGATATCTCTTTGTAAGTTTCGTTGTGGTAATAATAAGCTGCCAGTTACCATATGTCGTTATTTATCTGATCAACCACTTGAGTTATGTTCCATATCTAATATTAAGGTACAGGGTGATGAATTTCATTATGTTCTGGTGTGCCCAGCTTTCAATGACTTTCGTAAGCAGTATGTTAAGAAATAGTATTACAGTAGACCTAACCTTATCAAATTTCACCAGTTATGCAATGCAAATTCTGTTAAGCAGTTAAAGAACCTTTCCAAATTCTATAAGATCATTATGTCTAAGTTTGGATATTTTGTTTTGTACTTTTAAATACGTTAGAGTTTTGGTTTAATGGGTTGTTGTCTTTTTTAGTATCATAGTGTACATACATGTTTACCGTGTGTCCCCCAAAAAACTATACACTTTTGAAATGACTGCCGAATAAAAAATATATGATTCTGGGGGGGGGGGGGGGAATTGTTATATGTATGGAAAACTCATAAACTCAACTTTCAAATGACCCCAAATAGTCCGAAAATAGTTCATGCTTGGGGAGCACTGCACACTTTTGTAAAGGGTATGTAAAGGGTATGGGGGGGGGGGGGGGGGGGGGGGGGGGGTAAGAGGAGATTTTTTTTTTTTTTTTTGGTCCCGAAATTTGAAAATTTGACCAATCGACATTCGACATTCTGTTTCGTTGGAGGGGGGAGGGGGTTAGGTCATCTTTTTTAGGTCGTCCATTAGGATTTTGTTTGTTTTTTGTTTTGTTTAATATTCAAAACTCATAAGGGGGGAGGTTTCTCATTAAACATACATATAAACAAAACTGACGGGGGGGGGGTTAACCCCCGAACCCCCCCCCCTCCTGCGTACCCGCCTGAGTGCTAAAATAACTGGTTGGTTGGTTGATAGATTGAGTTATTGATTAATTATGATTGATTTATTGATTGACCGTTGGACTGATACATTGTTGATTAAGTGATTGATTGCTGAATGTTGATTCTCTTATGAATTGTCAAGATATGCACAAGCACACCCAGGCATAGAGAGAGAGAGAGAGAGAGAGAAGACGAGAGGGGGAAGGGGGCATACATGTCCTCTTGACCCTTATCCCATCTACCCAACAAAGTCCTACCCTACATTTCACTTCCCCTGCACCATGTACCATCACCCCGTTCTGACTCCCATGAACACACCACCGAGTCTACAATGGAAAGTTACATTGCTATATGGTAATAACAAATGCAATACCTGTTCACTCATGCATAAAATGTAATTCCCATAAACCACAAATTTCACTCAGCAAACCCAAACTCATCCTCAATTCATTATTTCATCCTCAATTCCGTAAGCTCCAAAGGATTTACCTCTCACAAATTGGAAGGCCAATTCCTGCGCAACCTAATTTTCATACACTTTACAAAAGTGAGCAGTGCTCACCCAGGGATGCATTATTTTCGGACTTTGAAAGTTGAGTTTATGAGCTTTCCATACATATAACCCCCCCCCCCCCCCCGAGAATCATATATCTTTTATTCGGCAGCCATTTCAAAAGTGTTTAGTTTTTTGGGGGACGCACTGCATAGTAGTGTTAGTACTGCCAGTTGAGATGTAGGGTATCATGTAATTTTTAAAGTAGATCATAAAGCTTTATTTGTTCGTTGTTCGCTGCTGTTTTTTTAATTTTTTTTTATAAGAATATCATTGCTGAACATTATATTTGTACTATTTCACTGTATTTCTTCCATGCCCCAGAAGGGGCCGTTAAAGAAATAAAAAAATAATTGTCATTGTCATTGTCGGCAATATCTCTCCCCCTACCTTCAATTTCAAAGTGGTCCCTCGACGGCCCCTTGTCATGTAATGTCTTTCTCGTTCTATTTTCATATATTTACCAGTATAACTGGTACAGAGGTAGACCGGCCCCTAAGTTTAAGCATGAACATGCATCGCCCGCATCGCCGCAAGTGTTCTTTAGATACGATGCTTCCCGCCGGGCAGACGTGACTTTTGGCCGTCCCTACAGCGGATTGCGTGATGATTCAATGGATCGTAGAGGGCACTATTTCAAGAGTGCTGATGAGGGGATGAAGTACCTGCGTCAAAGATGGATAACCTGTTTGTGTTTGCTTCTTATCGTCTTGTTGCTTATAATTGGAGCTGTCTCCCTCGCACTGTTCTGTGAGTCAAAATAATATTGTTGCATTGTTGGTAATATTTTCATTTGCATTTAAAGGGATAGATGAGTTTTGTTGCAGAGGGCGCTTCACAAAATAATCTTTTTGTGAGATAATGAAAATATGAGTGTCAAATTTGAAAGAACATACAACTTAAATGACAAAAATCTTCTTTGATTTCTAATATTTTTGGTGCCCCACAAATATTCGACAGTTTGAACCAGCCGTTGAAAAATGAAATAGCGCCTTATACGTTTTCTTCCAGCCAATGCTAATGTTGGCTTTGTTTATGTTGGTCATAATACGCACAACTAGCCGGCCCGTGTATTGTTATTATAAATTAATTAATTAATTAACGGTCACCATATTTGTTTGAAAGTGGAGCTGAATTGGTATGATTGTATTGGCTAAATTTCACACATTTTGGGGTATTAAATTACCTTCATAGCAATTGTAGGTCCTAAAAGAGCACTATAAATGTCATACATAATAATAAGAGCAATAACCATGCACTTTGCAGGCATTTTTAAAAATCTGAAACAAGAACTCAACTATCCCTTTAAGATGAATGCATTCATTGAAATATTGACAAACATTTTATATAAAATGTGATGTGAAATTATCATGATAATGAAATATTCATCGTACGATCTTTCTAGTACGACGGGTAGTTGCTAATGTGTGTGCGAGCGTGTGTGCGTCTGTGTGAGTAATAACTTCATTTTTTTTTAGATGTATATAAACTTACGAAATGAATATATTGCCAATTGCCAAGATACTTAAGCTAGAAAAAGATTTTTGTTTAAATTTCAGTTAACTTTGAGAGTTTGGTGGTGGTAACTGGTCACCAGAGCGAATTGTCGCAAACGACAAATGTTTTGACTAATAAAAATACAAATATTAGGGCTTCCAGACATACTCAAATTAATGGAAATCATTTACAATGAAATCAAATTTTTCAATGGCACAGTTGAGGTAAATGATGAATCTCTTGATACTTTAATTTTCTAGGGTGAATGTGACTGGCAAATTTATTGGCATGGGACTGTTGTTGAGAATGCATTTTAACAACTACTTGTGTACTTTTCCATTCATCTTTTTGTTTCTTTTCGTTTCTTTTCGGAACTGTACGAACTGGCAGTGCCGCAAGGAAGTAAGCATATATTTTATTTTATTTTTTTCTTGTAGTTTTGTGTACTTTAAAATGGTTAATATCTTTTCAACTGCATGCTATAGCATTATTAATTTTTTTGATAACAGCACGATCACTATAATTATCAGTAATGATTATTTTATTAAAACCGCCATGCACCTCACAACACACAAATACTCAAAGCAGCACACACACACACACACACACACACACACACACATACAGGGAAATAACAAAAACTATGTTTTACCTATGGCTATATTTCGTTTTAATGAATCTGTCTTCACTCACCTACTCATGCTGCTCACACGCATAAATTAACAAAACATGAATATGTATGAGGTTTGTAACAAAATAAGCATGCATTTTAATGGCGAGTGCCCACGATCCCTACAGGTGGTACCGGTACCGACACTGGCACTGATCCCGGCACTGGCACTGATCCATGTGCCAATGTGAACTGTGGAAATGGAGGAACGTGTCGGGAAGGAACGTGTTATTGTGCACCAGGATTCGCTGGTTCACGATGCGAAACGGGTGAGGCAAAATCAAAACGAATAGACCTGGGGTGTTTCACAAAGATTCTAAGTTGAACTTATCTCTAAGTTGGACTTAAAAATCATGGAAAGCCGTTAGCATCTTTGAAAATATTTTGTAAAAGTAATTTTGAAAGGCATAAAATGTTGATTCAAATCATTCATATTTTTTATCATCAAGGAGATTTCATGTTCTTGATGTGGAATTTATAAAAAAAAGTCTAAAATACTTGAATTTTTGCTTTTGAATATATTTCAGTTTAAGGCTCCAATGGCTGTCCATAATTTTTAAGTCCAACTGAGTGTTAAGTTCTACTTAGGATCTTTGTGAAACACCCCCTGTATTGTTTTTGTACATATGTTTCGCTCTAGAACCCTTGGGTTACATGTACCAACTTTTGTATTCACCTGGTACGTACACTGTTGCTCATATAGTTGGAATATTTTTGTTTTACCCCAATTTATGGAATTATTTTAAAAATAATTTAAAAATAATAGATCTAGATAATAGTATACATTCTCAGATTGTATTTAATAAGAATTTGCAAATGTGTGTTTTGCGTGACTGCTAAAGCATGTGTATGCTACTATGCTTATCAAATAGGGTATCTACGCCCTTAAGTCATAGATGACAGTAATGAGGATTAATGCCCCACAAAAGGGCACTAATATAGCACATCGACACGGTTTTGATCCTGGGGCCTCACAGTTACGAGGCCATTGCTTTGTCACTAAACCATGACTGTACGCAGTCGGGGCTACGGTAGGGGGCAGTTTCCATAAATAAAAAAAAAAACAGAAAATGCAATAAATTTTCAATGATTTATTGCATTTTACCCCGGTCCCCGGTAATGTTGGGAACGGGTGTAAAATGCAATAAATTTTGGAAAAATTATTGCATTTTCTGTTTTATTTTTTATTTATGGAAACTGCCCCCTACCCTAGCCCCCGCTGCGTACAGTCATGGTTCAGTGACAAAGCAATGGCCTCGTAACTGTGAGGCCCCAGGATCAAAACCGTGTCGATGTGCTATTTTTGGGGGCATTAATCCTCATTACTGTCATTTATAACTTAAGGACGCAGGTCCCCTATTTGATAAGCATAGAAGCATACACATGCTTTAGTAGTCACGCAACACACACATTTGCAAAATTATTATTAAATACAATCTGAGAATGTATACTTTCATCTAAATCTATTATTCTTAAATTATTTTTAAAACAATTCCATGAATTGGGGTAAAACAAAAATATTCCACCTATATGAGCGACAGTGTAGTTTGGTCAAAATAGGGTTTGACCCCCTCCTCCCCCATAAAAATATAATAACAAAAGGTTTCCAACGGTTTCTGGTATATGCTTGACATAAGGAACAGCAACTGTAGTTTAATTAGTTTCAATAGATTCATTTAACCCTCAATCTAACTTCTAAGGTAAAGACAAGGGAGGGATACCTTTAATGATTTATGGCCAATATAAGGCGTTTGCAGCCATATTGAATGATTCAATAGCAGTCATCTTGTATACAATGTTCCACGAAGGTTACAATTATAGTTGATACTATTTTTCAATGAATATTATTACCCTTAAAATGGACCTGGTTTACACAAACTCTATATTGTAAATAGTAACCTTAATCCGATAATTTTGCGATACCGGTTGTCATTTTGGACGCTTTCTTGGATTTCAAGGTTTTCTGAAAACCATAACACATTTTAAACAGTCTAAATCGTTTTGTCGCAAACCAAAACCTAGGCAAAGATACCAAAATTGCATCATGTCTAAGAAGGATATATCACGATTTGAGACTGATTTAAGTTTTCGGTTTCCATCTTGGAATACAAGATGGCGATCATTTTGGTATCATTTTAATCTAAAGCATTTTAGTGAACATCCTGACCTCTAAAACAGACTTTATATCTTGCTAATTATAGCTTTACTGTAAAAAAATAGCAAATTAACTCACTCCCGGTCATTTTTAGGAGACTGCAGTCATTTCGGACGCAATCTTGGATTTTTTATTACAATTACAATTGTTATGAGTTGATTCTTCAACCCCCAAATTACATCTCTAAGATGGATAAATCATGATTTATGGCAATTTTAAGGTAATGGCGGCAACCTTGGATGCAATTTTGAAAATAACCATTATCTGGGGGTCCGATTGCCTCAGATTGGGTGACGTACATGTAAATGGGTACCGCGCTGGCAGGAATTAATTACTTGAAATGCTTAAGCCATGGTACACGTAATAACCGGGAGCGCCAGGAGTGTCTTAAAGTGCGGGTTCATAGAAAATCACAAATATGGCAAATAGCGTATTACTAGAAACTGGTATGCTAACAGATGGCCATCATGCAAGTTTTAGGTCAACTACATATCGGGTGATTTATAAAAATACAAATAAAACAACCTTTATAGCATCTGGGATATGCGAGAGATTCGCCGGAAAATAACGATGTTTTAATGCCGTCATAATATGAACCAACTCTGCCCAAGCAGATGACATCCCATAAAGAATGAACATATTAATTGCAATGCTTTTATTTCTCAAATTATAATGAGTTTAGTGTATATAAATGTGATGGAATTTTACACCATTCAAAAAGGGATATGACCCCCATTCTGATAACTAAATTCTTCTGTTTGTAAATACACAGGATAGGGGTTAATGAACAATCAAAGAAACCACACTTTCAAATTAAAAAACCTCCGGAATGATAGCATATATAGACGTCATTTGTTCCCTCTTGAAACGCCGAGCATGCCACGGTGTATGCAGCTGAAAATACAATGGCGTCTTATTTTGTTTACAAGCGACGGATTCCTTTTTTTTTTCAATCCTTGCATTTTTCATCAAAATAATACCTTGCACGGGGTTTAGAGTGGGGCAAAAGGGACTTTTAGAATGAGTGGACGAGAACACGACGTACGCCGACTGATCATGCGTGTCAACGTACTCAACTGCCCATGTTGACTACAATTAGAAATCTTTTAGATTGCACTCGACGATATACATGTATGCAGGAAGTAACACTATGAATTACATGACAGACAAAGAAAGAGGACAAAATATACAGTTCCTCATTCTACCCTCAACAATAGGCCATTTTCTTAATGTAACCAAATTTAATGCATAGGTCTTTGTGAAGTGCCTCAATACAAATTATTTCATTCACCTGATAGGAATAGTAGTATTTCAATAGTCAGAATGCAACTGCATATATTAAGTGTTGCTAGGTAGGTCAAGCCATTATGTTTGTCCAACGTGGCAACAACTAATGTATGCAGTTAGGATTCTGTCTATTGAAATACTATTATTCTTAACAGGTGAATGCAATAGTTTGTATTGAGGCACTTCACAAAGACCTATGCATTAAATTTGGTTACATTACGAAAATGGCCTATTGCTGTGGTAGAACATCCCTTCATTGCTCTTATGTAAACATGTGTAGAACAGGTGAATATGCATGTGACACTTGTTCTACACATTTGTACATAATAGCAGGGAAGGGATGTTTCTTTGTCTACCTGAGGAACTGTATATTTTATGCGCACGCGGCATATACTAGTATCGTACTAGATTTAGGAAAATCAAGGTTGACGCATTCTCGATCGCCGACTGAGACGACGTGACACATGCGCAGTGCCTTAAAATGACGTCACACGTTGCAGTCAAAGCTGAAAACGTGCAAATCTAAAAGTCCCTAATAGCTTAAACATTTCGCCTGAGGGCAGTAGGGACTTTTAGATTTCCACAACGACAACGTGGATTGCTACGATCGACGTCCTTTTAATGCACTGACTTGAATGAACGTCACATGCAAATCTAAAAGTCCCTATTAAAGTAAGAGAAATAACTGAAGAAAAAAAATGACAAAACAGGCACTGAAATTGTGTGAGATGTCATGGGACATCGTCTGCTTGTGCACATCATGTTCAAAATGTGACGTAATATCTCAGCAGCGACCGGAGAGCCGCCGGAGAGGTTTTCAGGTGCGATGTCTGTTGATAGCTACATGTAGTTTAACAGAGTCTGCAAATACAGACTAGCATGTATAACGCAAAATGCGAAAAATTGAACAGCGTCGATTTTTTTTCCCTCCTTTTTTTGTGTGTGTTTCCATTTAAAATTATTAAAAAACTTGAATTCGGTGTAAATATTTATAATTGAATGACACACGCCCTTAAAACTAAAACAACAACAACAACACAACACAACATATAGAATGACCTGCAACCCATGACGCATGCCAGGTCATGTTATGAAACAATGAGGCTTTCATCGAAAGGGTGCGGTGCGGTGCGGCGCGGTGTGGTGTGCTCAACGCACCCATTCGATAAAAGAGGGGAAAGAGGGGGGGGGGGGGGGGCTTTTCTCGAAAGGGTGCGTTGAGAGCGGAGTACCGTTTTAACACACCCTTTCGATAAAAGCGGGGGGGGGGGGCTTAAATTGGCAACTTTTACCTTCTGTCCCAGATCCTCATTTTAAACGACTGATGCGAAAGACTAGTCGACGCACCCTTTCGAGAAAAGCCCCCCCCCCCCCGCTTTTATCGAAAGGGTGTGTTAAAACGGAACCCCGATCTCAACGCACCCTTTCGAGAAAAGCCCGCCCTCTTTTATCGAATGGGTGCGTTGAGCACACCGCACCGCACCCTTTCGATGAAAGCCAAGTTCTTGAGACTACCTTTTGGTATTTGTAGTGCTCCGGAAGTCTATCACAAGATAGTGCACCAACTGTTTGCACACATTCCGGGAGTTAAAGGTAATACAAAGTTTTGGTATGGGGTTATGAATTTGGTTCAAATGAACATATTGGAAGCATATGAGATCCTAAAATATTCAGTGATCGTTGTCGCGGTTGTAATCGAATCTCAAGTTATGAAATTGTAGATAATAAACTCTTTATGTTGTATAGCTCCCTCTCAAGGTCAAGATATTAATCAAGCCATAAAACAATGTTTCTTGACTAAAATCGACCGATTGGCTATCCCCCTTTGGAAATTACATATCACAACTACATATTCTGAGATTGTCATGGTCGCAGCTACCATTGTGTGGCCGTAAGCGTTATTTGAAATTTATCAAAATTTACCGGGAGCACCGGTAAATTTTTATATTCAATTTTTCTCGAAAGCAGAAGTGT
This sequence comes from Strongylocentrotus droebachiensis, assembly GCA_035222895.1. NCBI lineage: Eukaryota > Metazoa > Echinodermata > Echinoidea > Camarodonta > Strongylocentrotidae > Strongylocentrotus > Strongylocentrotus droebachiensis. Next base: position 9,447 of record JAVYIG010017907.1, read on the forward strand.
TTTAGGGGCTAAATTTTCAAGTGCTTATAATGCATACACAGGGTCATCAAAATATATCAGAATTGTAAAGAATCACTATCCACCCAATTTTCAAAATTTCCCAAAACTTTGTATTACCTTTAACACAATGATGGATGATGTGATTGTATGGGGAACTACCCAACAGAAGCATGATGACAGGTTGAGAGAGGTTCTCAGCATTGTGAGAAAAATGAATCTCAAGTTGAACAAAGACAAATGCGAGTTCAATGTCAAGAAGCTCACATTCATTGGTGACTTGATCAGTGATCAAGGAGTTCAACCTGATCCAAAGAAAGTGTCTGCTATCTTGAACATTGAGAGACCGAAATGTCGGAAAGATGTCCAACGGTTCTTGGGTATGATCAATTACCAAGGGAAGTTCATTCCAGATCTGTCGACCAAGTCAGCAGCGCTGAGACATCTACTAGACAAAAAGAATGTATGGTCATGGGATCATGCACAAGAGGATGCATGGAATCAGCTGAAACAAGCTCTGATACAAGAGCCAGTCCTACATTTCTATGACTGCAAGAAACCAACCAAGCTGTCAGCAGACGCATCAAAGGATGGTATTGGTGCAGTGCTACAGCAATATGATCAAGATTGGGTTCCGATCGCATATGCATCTAGATCAATGACTGATGCAGAGACTAGATATGCACAGATCGAGAAAGAATTGCTGGCAATCACATACGCATGTGAAAGATTCCATCAATACATCTATGGACAAGAAGTAGAAGTGGAGACTGATCACAAGCCACTTATTCCACTGTTTGTAAAGTCACTGGGTGACTGTCCCCTACGCATTCAAAGGTTACTCATTAAGGTACAGAGATATGATCTCAAGGTCTTGTACACGCCTGGAAAGTACCTGTATACTGCTGATACATTGTCCAGAGCAGTAGATCCAAAGGCTGAGTTGAATGCTGAAACTGAGGAAGATATCAGAGTCTACGTAGATGCTATTGTCAAGAGCATGCCAGTTACATCGAACAAACGAAATCAGATTGTCGAAGAGACAAAGAAAGATGATCAACTGCAAGAGCTGCTAGGCATCATCAGAGATGGTTGGCCGGAAACGAAGCAGCAATGTCCAGTTAGAGTCAGGGAATACTGGAACATCAGGAGTGAACTCTCTGAAGCAGATGGCATCATCTTCAAAGGCAGCAAAATAGTGGTTCCCACTACTATGAGAAGGTTCATGCTAAACAAAATCCATGAAGGACACTTAGGCATCGAGAGGTGTAAGAAACGTGCTAGAGAAGTCATTTATTGGCCCAGAATCAACACAGACATCACTGAAATGGTCCAAAGTTGTACTTCATGCCTAATGTACAGACCAAAACAGCAAGCTGAAGGTCTACATCCTCATGACGTGCCGAACCGCCCGTGGGAAAAAGTTGCTGTTGATTTGTTCACGCTGAACAATAGAGAGTACATGGTCATCATCGACTACTATTCACAGTTCATTGAAGTATGTACTATGACTTCTACTAGTAGAAAGGCCGTGATCAACCACATGAAAGCAGAATTTGCTTGCCATGGAACGCCATGTGAACTGATGTCGGATAATGGTCCTCAATTTGCAAGCCAAGAGTTCCAGAGCTTTGCGAAAGAATGGGATTTTCACCATACTACATCAAGTCCATATTATCCGCAATCCAATGGCCTCGCAGAGAATGCTGTGAAGATTGTAACAAAACTCATATATCGAAGTCACAGCACAGTGGACAGGATATCCACAGAGCTCTACAAGTCTATCGCAGTTCACCACTAGCATGCGGAAAGTCTCCAGCAGAACTCCTCTACAATCGTCGACTTCGATCAAATCTCCCCATGCTTGACAGTCTACTCGACAACCAACAGGTCAATACTCGATCAGTGAGGGGAAGAAAGGAGGAGCATAAGGTGAAGCAAAAAGAGCGATTCGACAAACATGCTCGAGACTTGTCAAAGCTAAAGCCTGGAGATCATGTCATACTCCAAGACATGAAAACCAACACCTGGTCGAAACGTGGTATTGTCAGGTCTGTCCAGGATCGAAACAGATCATACCAGATCGAGACAGAAACAGGAGAGATACGTCGCAGAAACAGACGTCACCTCAGGCCAGTCCCACGTCAACAACAAGCCGAGTCTATTCCACTACCAACACAGGATGACTTCGAGCTATAGATGACACTGCAGAAGCTACAGAGCAACCAGCATCTGAAGAAAGCTCAACTACGTCATCAACCAGAACCAGAAGCGGACGAGTTATTAAACCGCCAGATCGCTTGAACTTGTAAATAAATGAAAGCGAACTACAGAGAAAGACTTTCGCGTTGTGTAAATAGTTTATAGTTACAGAGTTCAACTTGGACTTTAAAACGAAACTGCAGGATTGCATGAGCATGACATATATATGTGCATGTTATAGTTTAAAAATATAACCGGATTTAATTAGTCACTTTGATTACAAAAATCAACAGATATCACTCAACCTCAACGGAGAATTCCAGTTTCGCGAATCGCAACCTTGAAAGATATGGACTGTCGCGTAATAAGTTATATATTTGAAAGCGACAGTACTCCAGCTTTAAGGGACAGAATAATGCCCTAGTACAGTCGAGAGTGTACAGATAGTCCACCCTGTCACTCTGTACAGTTTAAGAAGTTTTATATATGTATATGTAAACCTCTTTTAAAGAAGGGAGGTGTAGTGATAGCTTCATGTAGTTTAACAGAGTCTGCAAATACAGACTAGCATGTATAACTACATATAGAATGACCTGCAACCCAGATCATGCCAGGTCATGTTATGAAACAATGAGTACTTGTACAGGAGATGACTACAAAGATGTCTGACTGACATAGAGCCTCAAGAAAAGCTATACAACTTATTAGTTCAATCAAAGCTCTCCAACTGGTCTTTTATAAGAACATAATAATGTCGGGGCTGTATCTAAGAGTTTTGTAATTGTTAATAATCATTACTTTGAATGTTTCCAAGCATTGGCTTTTGATAACCTTGGCCAATCAAAGTTTCACCTTTGCAATAATGACATTAAAGTTAGTTTTTTAAATCATTGAACCTTTAAGTTTGACAGATATGAGCGCTACACAAGAACCAACTACCGATATTATTATTATAGTATGTTGTTCCTGATGTCATACACTACCAGAAACCGTTGAAAAAAAAAAGTTTTCTGGGGGGTTGGGATAGTTTTTCAATAAATTGACCCACCTACCAGTAATGCAAAATAGCACCTCTATGGATGGAATTCACTTTATATACATTAATTGTTCCTATGTTGAGAAAGCCTTTCAGTCTTTAGGTTTTTTGTTGTTTAAGAAAGCATAACATTAGTTGACATGTCTATCATGTCCATTATTATATCACAGAAGGTATATAATCATATTGGATGAAAGTTAAAGTAAACCTTACCCCTAATAATAACTTTGGTCCTTTTGAGAGATTTATTGTATTCTTGCTTAGTCTCCTGTACAGTTTCTCAGCTTAACACGGACATCTCCATTTTCTTCATAACTTGAAAAGCTAAGCGGAGTTAATTATCAAGTAAATGTATTCAAATGTATGGATGATTCCTTCCAACGTTTGTGTGGTGATAAAAATGTGTGATTCATATTTTATTTTCTGTTTTAATAATTTTCATGAAGCAAATTGCATAAAGATTATTGTGTACATCTACATTTGCCTCTTATGATATCAAACTGGGTATTTCTTGAAAGGGATTCTCGTTTATAGGCTTCATTGTTGTTTACAGGCTTTTATCTGAATAAATCCATTGACAATTCACCGAAATCACTTTTCACATCCCTTTGTTTCTAAGCTTTTTAAAGAGGGATTCTATAACTATATATTTTAGATGGATAACCTATGATTAATTCCTTCCACAATATGTTCTTTATTCATTCTTCTGAAAGACACTACTGTATCAGTGAATGGTGTCATCAGACTACTGGGTGAACCCTTCACAAGTTCCCTCTTAGATCCAGCATCAGCAGATTATCAAAATCTGGCGACCCGTATCAATGCAAATGTAAGTTATTCCCTTTTTCAAAATCCTGGTATTGTTATAATTATGTAGCCCCCATGTTAGGCCGTTATTGCAAACCTCATTACATAAAATACAAAACACACACAAAAACTTGGATATCAAGCATTTGTATGCGCAGGGCCCAAACTGTAGAATAACTTTACAATATAAATTGAGGAAACCGTTTTAGGAAAGAGTTATAAAATAAAACCAAAATCACATTGTCTTTTCACTTAACTTATTTTTTTATAAATAGTTTTAAGCATTTCAGGGGCTTCTGGAGCTGATTAGAATATATTAGCATAATTTTTGCACTCTATAAATGTACATTATTTGTATTTTTACCCGGTACTTTTAAAATACCCTTTGACAGGTGGCCTCTGCTTTAGGTTTACAAGGCGCTTCTGATTTCATTGACGCCAGGGTTACAGCTTTTGGGTAAGTCACTCATTTTGTTTATTTTGTATTTGTTAATTCCCCTGTTGTAAACGAATCATAAAACATTCAGTTGTTCAGGCGCATCAGTTGGATGGTAATGTCGATTCAATCCATAAATCCTCTTGTTAAACTGAAACAATTTTGGGAATTCAGTAGTGGTCACATTACCCCTATCCCCCTATCCATTTCATAATTGGAATCTAAAAAGTGTCTTGGTGTATTTTATACACAGTTATCGAATGTTGACAAAAATTGTATGATCTCCCGTCAAATAATAAGAATCTTGTTACCTCTATAACCATAATCTTTCTGTAGTTATCGTTATCTACTGTTACTACCCACCATGTCTGAAATGCTTTCGCTTAGTGCTGTAACATCACGGATATCTCCAATTCCGTTTAACCGCCAGTCAAAACCGGACGGTTTTCGGTTAAACGATTTATTAAAAAAAAAGCAAGCCAGGCCCGTGTGAAAAAGCCTGAAGGACTTTAATTTAACTGCGAGGTGCATTTGAAGGCGCCGATTTGTGCTTGAGAACTTGTCACAAATAATAGTAACAATGTCGATTTTAGAAGAATGTGTAAGATCATTAATGTAAATTAAAAACAGTAGAGGACCTAGGATAGAACCTTGTGGTACGCCGTGTGAAAAAGTTGGATGAAATATTATTATAAACTACATATCTATTACAAAGAATACTTTCAAACCAAGATGACAGACAAATTGGAGTGTTGTTCTAGTTTCGGAGTGGTGAGTCAATACACAGATTACTGAGCTGGGAGACATTGCCAGGCATAGTGCCAGGTTGAGGGGCATAAATCGAAACTTAAAAAAAAAAAAATATATATATATATATATATATTAAACAAAAAAATTATTAAAAAAAAAAAAAAAAAAAAAAAAAAAACGGGAAAGCGAAACCGCCGTCCAATTGAAAACGGAATCCGCCATGGGCGGTCGGATACCGGACGGTTAAACGTTTGACTACAGCACTACTTTCGCTATTCTTACTCGATTTTACTTACATTTGTGTATATCAACCGTGTGTGAAGTACACCTAGCTAAAAGAGAAATTACGCACTCTTTATCTTTTCTTCAAAATTTTTATATAAACCGTCAATAAAATATAATCTGATATAATGAAAATTAAATAATAATTAATGCTCTACAAATATCAACTAAGGCCCTTTTTGGAAGTATTACGCTAGGATGGAAACATGGCATTCATCCGTTTGAAAGCCTGATTAATAAAATTGCAAAACATAGACCAATTAAGTTGCCTTCCAAATGTTTATGTTAATTCTAACTCAAAATTGAAATGATTTTCTTTTATGGCAGAGATGGAAGCGTTCTAGCGTTCTTAAATGTTCAGTCCACTCTTGAACTAACGAATGCAACAATTCAGCTTGAGGACATATTCAGAACACGTCTACAGACGGCAAACATTGATGGACTCGTTGTAGATCCAAACTATTACGGAGTTGGCTCACCAAGTAAGCCTACATGTATATTATCACCTATAACCATCTCAGTCTTTCTTCACTTTAGTGACGTTTTTCTGATTCATTTCTTTTGTCTTTATGTATAACAGTGCCTCCTTGTTAGATGCTTAGAGGTTTGTGGACTATGTGGACATTCTACTCCTCGAAAGATTGATTTAATTGTACTTAGAGGAGCGAAATGCTGGAACAAAATTTTACAGGAACTGAAATCCATAGAGAATAAATTTTTTTTTAGAAAACAGATCATGTCACCACCTAGGTGGCGGGGGGGGGGGGGCTGACCCTTGGGAGAAGAGTCAATCAGACTCTCGGTTTACAATACACCTCTCTGTTAATTATTTACTTTTTATTCATTATTGTTAATTTGTATTTTGTACATTATAATAATTCATGTTTTCTTTGTTTATTTTTAGTTGTTGATTTGATTCGATTATTTTGCATATTTGTATGTTTTGTTATCTTTTGTTACTGGATTTTGTTTTGTGATATAATTTGTATATTTTGTATTCAGTCACGGACTTTCTGAAAATCAACCGATAGGCTGAGAGAGTGACCGTGCTTAAATAAATAAATGAAATGAAATGAAATGAAATGAAACTTGATCGTGTGAGTGAGAGGAATGTGGACATTTTCAACTAGTCTATATATGCATGCATATTTTTTTTCCTTCCATTTACAAAACAATATTTTTAAAATTAGAAATCTTCTTATTGAAAATGATATATCTTGATACAATTTAATTTTGTATTTGATAGATGAGTACTTCGATCCTACATGTAATTTAGTTCAGAAGCTGGCGTGCATAAGCACGTGAATAGTTAGTAGAGCTAGGGAATTAAGAATCTTGTTTTGTATTAACTATTGATTATTTTATAATATCATTCACTTCTCATTCTCGTTTGGACAGTGATGGCATGTAATGGATCATGCAATAACCGTGGAACGTGTCTCAATCTCGCGAACGGTGACGTCATTTGTTCCTGTTCCACCCCTTACTCCGGAACTTTTTGTCAAGACGGTATGATAATTCCTTTATGTGTTGATTGGGAGTATTTGTCTGTTTTAGTTTTGAGTTAATGCTATTTGGATCGGGTAGAGAGGAATGTATGACATGCGTTAGATTACAAAAATAATAGTATGAAAATTAGCAGATAGCATGATATCCTGTTGTAGAATTTCCATATGAAAGATAATAAAAGCCAGAAAATTATTCAATAATCTACACATAACGATATCTTCATGCGGATATAACCATATCAATTTAATTCAAGAACATCATATTAAGTTTCATACCCACAATGGGAACGAAGTAAATAGATGTAGGTATACCCTAGAAAAGGAATAGAACATGGAATGTACTTGGCGAGCATTAAATGGCGTAGAGGAAACTACAAATCCTACATTTTGTCTTGACTTTCCAGTAGGAGGCAAATGCCTGCTCCATAAACGTAATTATGTCCATCTTATTGCCTATGTTTAATGCAGGAACATAATCATTTGACTTTTCTTTTTGCCAGCTTCATATCAAACCCCTTTCTTAGTATCATTACTGTAAAGGCTAATACAAACTTCGGAAAACATGTAATTGTATTTAAAAGGACATCATATGTAATTCAATAATTATCATTCAAGCAAAATTGATATGATCACTTTGTAGAACTCAACCAGTGCACATCCACGACTTGTCAGTACGGTGGAACGTGTCAGCAAGGTACATACACCTACACATGTCAATGTGCTGATGGCTTTACTGGTACTAACTGTGAAATAGGTGAGTATTTTCATTGCTCTCTGAAATAAAAGTGCTATCAAATGTGGCATAGGCATTTAAACGATAACATGAATGTATTTCCTTTTTAGACTATGGAATGAGCACTGACATTGTGAATTTCGAACGTGGTGCTGCAAATGCAACCACGTTTCTTTAGCATGATAATATGTAAAACAATATCCAAAAGCAAATTTGACATGTTGCCAACTTTCAAATTTGCACGCAACCTCAAAATTAAAAAAAATATATGTTAAATTGTACCATCGATTTCACTGAAAAGGCCGAAATTTACCGCGTGTGTTAAAAATGTTCACTTCGCGCACAATATAGCGTACGAAAGCATATGCGATGCTCAGCCTCGTTCGCTATTAGTTATTATGTTAAGAAAGCAGAAAAATCAGAGAAACAAACTGATAAAACTTTCAATTGAATCTGACTAAATATAAGAGAGTTATGAATTTGACATTATAATCACTATACGTATGGGCACTTCAAATTGGTTGACGCGATAATATCAATGTAATGTAGTGCCGGACTACTTTACCATCTGTTGCAACATATAAAATGACTAAAATTTTAACTTTTCAAAAATACATTGCTCAGGAGGGTCTATTCTTTTGAGAGGACCTATACTAATATGCTATCTATAATATATCTTGAGTAGTGCCCCAACGGAGAAGAATAACAGAAATTAATGATATTTTTGTACACGGCAAATGGGAGATTTATCCTCGGCCTACGTCACAATCCTCTGACCAAACTACCAATTTGAGATTCTCATATACTCTCTGATCTCATATTTCAAACATTCATAGCTTCCTTATTATTGGTCTGATTCATTTCAAACTTTTGCCATTCTGCTGCCGTAATTTTTCTGCTTTCATACAAACCAACTTATTACAAGGGTTGGAAAGTTCTTTAAAGGTACTATGTCCCATTTGCAGGCCAAAAAAATGAAACTGTTAAATTCCACCGGCATTTGAAAAATAATACTAATTTAGAACTTCCCTCAAAAAGGTGAGGGCTTGAAAATGTCTTTGAGTGGGAAAATAATGACAGTCAGTTGTGGAATCGACTTTCGGGATTGCAATCCTTTTAGTAAATAGTCTGATTTTTAGACTATCGTACCAAATGGTGTACATTTTTGGCTGCTCAAATATTCAATCAGTTTAATTTTGGCCATTTCAAGAAGTAGGTTAGTGATGTATAGACAAATGCTCATGTACCCTACAGCTCATAATATGTATGTTATTACCAAAGAAAAAATAAAGTCAGTCATTCACTCAATATAGTGTCTGAAATTGAAGTCTAGAAAGTAAATGGGTTTCCGTTTCTTTGCATAATTTGAATACTAGGACACTGCTAACGTTTAAATTTCACAGATAGGACATACGTGACATATATGACTTCTGCAAAGTTCTACAGAATTTGATTTCGGGACATCAACCAATTTAAAATATCAAACAAAAATAGAAATTCATATATGCAAACCTGATCACAAAATATAAGTTTCACATTTATTTTTCACATTGTATTATCCTCAGGACATGTACGAAGTACAATACATATTCATTTATGAAATAAACATTATGATATGGAAGAAGGATATAACAGAATAGCCCAGTAGCTCTACGTATCAACATTTTGTGTGATAAAGTGCTGAGATATTATGACGGCACTGATTATTACCCCGACATTCTTCTTTACCCCGACATTCTTTTTTGTACCTCTGACATTTTATTTGAACCTCTGACATCCTTTTTGTACCTTTGAAACTTTTACCTGGCACCATTTTGACAAGGAATGTTGCTAAGGACACAGAAAACAGTATACAGGACTTTAGTGTAAATTGTACACAAAATAGGCATCAAAGAACGATTTTTTCTTTACAATGTACACTTTTAGGGGGTGGCTACATTTAATTGGTTTCAGCACCTTTCAGTACCCCTATTTCGAGTATTTTTGTGCAAGACGTGACCCACGAAAATTGAAAAATAGCTGCATTTTTCACATCCTTCGCTATTCATAATACGAAATGAGGGTCGTTATTCATTGGTGCCCAAAATACTCAAATAGATGGATATTTCATTAAAAGCATTAGAGTTTTAATAAAGGTTTACAATTTATATAAACCAGCTCGCTGATCTCACATTTCTATTCATATTGTCCGGAAACCTCGTGAGTCTTCTCATTCTATAATATATCCCAAGTTGGCCACCCAATATTCAAATGTGCATTTTCTTTTTTATCTTCATAAATCAAATTGAAATCCAACTACATTGTACCACATACATCTGTGGATCTTGATGTACACCCCTTCTTTCTTTCTCTCTCTCTCTCTCACACTCTCTTTCCCCTTTTACCAATATTTGTTCCACCATATTCGTATTATTATGTATCTATTGAGGGTAGTCATGCTATCAAGCTTAGCTTAGTTTGTCAACCCTCCTATTTGATGTTTTCGATTAGTTACTTTATTCGACATTATATTCTTGTGAATGGGTACAATTTGCAATGTTTGGTTTGTTATATATTTGTAAAAATGAAAAAGAAAAAGAAAATCAAACAGAAATAAATAAATCAAAGCAAATCCAATCAAATCAAGTAAAAGAATTCAAATGCATTAAATGCATTCCAGTCGAAACAATTTGAAAACCTTCTTGATACGACATGATTGGATATGTATACGTTTGTTTTTTCAGTGATTGTACAGGTAAATCTTTGTTGCATATAAGTTGTATCAGTTGAAAAGCTTCACGTAATATCTGTATATAAATATCAGTATGTCCTTGAAATCACCACTTGAACATGGTATTATTTGCGTACTTATATTATTCAGATGAAGATGAGTGCGCTACAAATCCATGCAGTTTCGGAGGAACGTGTGTTGATGGAGTTGCTGGATACACATGCATGTGTACTGAGGGAAGGACAGGAAACAGATGCCTGGACAGTATGCTTTCTTTATTCTCGTACTTATGTTATCACAATTAATGTTAACACGGAAATATGCAAAGCTTACTGTTGTGAAGTTTTGTCTGTTGTTTGTTAGTTTATTCTAAGGCACTGATGAAGCAATAGTAGATGTAAAAAGATGAGGAGGAAGATAAAGACACGTAGATGTATCATAATTATGTGCAAGTAAAAAGCACAGGACTCTTTTTACAAATAAATGACGCAAGGCAATTTCACTAATTTCTTAGTGTTTTCCATGATGTCATTTGCAATTATTTTTACCTAGGGTCTCGGCCGATAATATACAATGAGATTTTGTTATCCTCAATGTAATATAGGTAATGCTGTAGTGGTATGCCCTAAACTCTGTGTGAATTTCACAAGGATGAAACTAGAATAAAACCTTTGATTAACTGTTACTAAGAACATGAAGAAAGTGCGTTGCCTGGTATCACTGTAGGAAGAGCGTATATACCTGTCGCTTCTGCAGTTGTCGGATACGACAAACCTTTCAATTAAAGTATTTCTAAATCTCAATTTCTTTGTGATATCACCACTGATAAAGTTTAGATTGATATGTATAACAAAAACAATATTCTAAAGGATAAGAAACAAAATAATTCAAGGATTTCCTTATGCAAATAATGTGCATACTACTTCAATTATTTTCAACCGTTACATATGCAATGTACTGTATGAAACAAATGATCACTGTTTTAAAGAAAAATTACAACTGAAATTGATTTTTCGAACATAGTCGCCACCGTGTTACATGTCCTTTCCACAAATTTGTCTTTTGTTTGGTAAGGCATAGCTTTAGTATTAAATGACATATGTCATACATTCATAACTCCCTTAATATCGGTCTAATTCAGTTTAATCTTTTGATATTCCATTTCTCTTCTTTTTCTGCCTTTATACAAAGAAACTTATTACAGAGGTTGCTTTGCCCTTTAATTCACTAGACTACTTGATGAAATTTGTAATAGTGTAATGATCTAAATATAAACTGATGTTACTCCCTTAGCATAAGATTTGATATCGCTTCACTCTTTATTACAGATATACAAGACTGTATACCCAATCCGTGCTCTAATGGCAATGGTGTTTGTACTGATGGACTCTGATGGACAGTTTCACCTGTTCATGTTTTCAGGGATATACAGGGATGCTCTGTGAAATTGGTAATGATCTAAACCTAATGTCAACGATTAATATATGAATTTATGATTAATTCTTTTGTATGTTCTTTGTTATTGATGTATTTTGTTGATCATAATACATGTAGCATATATACAATATCCTGTGTTTTGTTACGCTAAAATGCTTATGACATCAACAAATAAGACAGAAGCAAGATTTAACAAGTAAAACAATCTGCATCTTATTGCAAAGGGATGGGGAGGGGTCGTATAATAGAAGGCATAACAAAAAATCTATAATAACTATTCCTCTGAGAAATTGGATCTATTGCAATTACTATAAATTAGACTGACAGGTGACTTATGTTGTTTTAACGTTTTTGTCAATGTTATTTTTGCTATTAAAGATATCAATGATTGTGTGGGAACACTGTGTTTAAACGGAGGTACTTGCATGGATGATGTCAACGGATTCTCGTGTAAATGTGCGCCCGGATATACAGGAAGAACCTGCAACATAGGGACGTCCTGCCTACACTGTAAAAAATAATTTGTTCATTGGTAATTTTTACGTATTTTTTCCATGTAGAATTTACTTGAAAACATTAGTTTTGCCACTTACGCACTAAATTTAAGTCTTGCTAACTCAAACTTTCAATTTAGTAGAACATACGTGGAATATTTAAGTAAAATCAAATACATAAGAACTTTAAGTAATTTCAGGTTGTATTAATTTAGTAATTTTAACTCAAAATCAGAAATTATACGTATTACTCAAACAATTTATGTTGATTATATTCTTATCTTTTTTAAGTAAGGACCGATGCAGTGCGTAATAGAAATATTTACATAATTTATGAATATTCATTAAGACCAAATTAAACTCTTTTTTAAATAAAACAATTCTTTTTTGTGGTTGAATGAAAATTTAAGGACTTTAAAACATTTACTAATTCATTTAACATGGCTAAGCAAAGACGAGACAATTTTTAATTGTTACCCAGTTCAAAACAAATCAAAAACTTGATATTTCAGGAAATTGGCAACCAATTTTCCTTTTAAGATGCTACGATGAAGTATATATAAAATTTGGAGCCTTTCAATATGTGTCGAATTGAAGCGTATGTAAATCTTAAATAGAAGTAGTGTTAGTGATTAGTGATTAATTTTAAATAGAAGTAGTGAATGATTAGTGGATGTTACTTGTTAGATTAGATGGGTACCAAATCGTGCAATATGTAATCCTATCATAGTTTTTGTTTAATTATCGAAAATGATTACAATACTTAAATTATTAACGTTAATGTAACTCGATTTAACTGAGTAAAAATTTATTCAGCAAAATAAGTAAATTCTACTTAAGATGCCGTAGATAATATTTACTTAATAAAAATAAGGCAATTCTTTTCCTCAATTTTATTGAGTTATTTCGACTATTATTTTTTTACAGTGTAGGAAGTATCTTCAATTAACATGCAAGAAACATGCTTCTTGTTGAAAAGGTTCTTTTGAACATAACAATAATACTAGCAATACTTACAATATTACGCATTGCATTGGTACCTGATGCTATAACGCAAATGGTTCAAGTTATCATACGCAATTATATCCTGCATAAAAAAGTATTGGTTTTTGATTGGTTGAGAGCATGTCACGTGACCAAACATATTTCAACTATTTTGCTCTGAAAAATTACTATATGAGAGTACTATTTGGGAGTTGAAATTTGTTTGGATTTTTTTTTTTTTTTCAATTTCAATTTTTTATTTGATTTTTTATTATTTTTTTGGATCTTTAATTTTTTAATTATTTTCAGTTTTAAATTTTAAAAACAATTTTAAATTTTGATAAAAATTTTCCCCAAAATTTGTATTTTTTTTCTTCCAAGACAATTGTTTTATGCGGGATATAAAACAAAAATACCATGTCTTCTTTACGAGGTACTATTTAAAACTATGGGCCTTGGTGATTCCAATAGTACCATTTTCTTCGGGGCTGTGCCCCTCAACAAAAAATAGTACTATTGGAGTCACAGTGTATATGTGTATACTATGGTAGTGTACATTTCTTCATTGTATAAAATGTTTCATAATAATAATAATAAACGATAATAGCACCTTTCACTTTTCAGTCCCTATGCGTTTTGGAGAATAAGGAAGAAATATTATAAGGCAATAAAAAGTCAATACCATTTAAATCAGATACCCACTAAATCGACCTATACAAACCAAATGTTTTTTTAATTGTAATTGTACTCTGTATGATTTAAGTTTGTATGCTTAAGTAGAATGCGAGCGACAGCGAGTAGCTTATCGCGATCGCAGGTATACGCAATCATACGCACCTCATACGCAGCAGCAAG
>JAVYIG010017908.1:0-23670 GCA_035222895.1 Strongylocentrotus droebachiensis
GGCACTATTTGAAATTTATCAAAATTTACCGGGAGCACCGTAAATTTTTATATTCAATTTATCTCGAAAGCAGAAGTGTTTTAGGGGATAAAATTTTCTAGTGCTTATAATACATCGATAGGGGCATCCAAATATATCTTTATGTTGTATAGCGCCCTCTCAAAGTCAATATATTAATTTAGCTATAAAACAATGTTATTTGACTAAAATCGACCGATTTGCCATTACTGTTTGGACTATATATATCACAACTGCATATTCTGAGACTTTCATTGTCGCAGCTACCATCGTATGGCCGTAGGCACTATTTGAAATTTATCAAAATTTACCGGGAGCACCGGTAAATTTTTATATTCAATTTATCTCGAAAGCAGAAGTGTTTTAGGGGATAAAATTTTCTAGTGCTTATAATACATCGATAGGGGCATCCAAATATATCAAAATTGTAAAGAATCACTATCAAGCCAATTTTCAAAATTTACCAAAACTTTGTAATACCTTTAATGCGCCAAATGTGGTTCTCAAATTGCAAAAGCCAAGATCCCTACTCTTGGAAGGGGTAGGAGAAAGTAATTTTACGTCATATTACTCCAGGAAGTGCCTGAAAATGCGTCTAACTTGGTTCTAAAATTGCAAATGCTCCTTACTCTGGGAGGGCGCCAGAACTCCCCTCCCAGACCCACCCCCGCTTGGTCGCTCCGCTCCCTCGCCGCTAAATTAAGCCTCGTTCTGTCGCTTCATCGTTTTACATATATTTAACCCCATGTCAGTTTGTTCCCCCCCCCCCCCCGGTAAGAAATTCCTGGATCCGCCGCTGATGCCCATACCCCTTGACCCCCGCCGGGGCTTTTCCGGCCTAGACCCCACTTTGCGAAACGTTCAGCGGGGCCTGCATGTTAGAGTGGGGTGCTGCGGATTTTTTTTTGTCAGCCCCCCAAAACGTTTTTGCTCATTACGCCACTGCTAAAAGCATAAATGTATTTCGGTATTTACGTTTAAAGTTATCACCTATTTCCTGATTACTTTATGATACATAGTCTGAAATCGTGTTAATGATGGTGGACCTCAATATCAGGTAAAGTGTCATAAACAGAAGCCAAAATATTGTTTCCATTTTTCACTCCAAGTCTGTCTGAGTTTTCTCGTATGTTATTGTAGCGAGGGATGTTCGTATCGAAGCGGAACGGAGTAATACCCACATTTTAATAGACAAGCTTACATTTGAAATAGTTTTCCATTGTAATTTTACTCTAAAGAATCTATTCGACAAACGTATTATATGAGCTTCAAAGCACTATCATTGATAATAAAAATATTCGTTATGTAAAACCTACCAGCGTGAACATCATTACAAATGATTTCAGTCAAGGTATAACGTTCCTCTGCTTTTCTTTCTTCTTTAACCCGGTCTTGTTACAAGCCCACGTTTGAAATATCTTATTCACCTACAATAAGCCAGTTTACAGATACAATCTGCGCATGGCCATGGGCAGATAAAGGTCATTTGTACCAAAATGGTAAAACCCACAGAGATGAATACTGGATATGCGCTCATGAAAGTTATGTAACATTATTCATTTGTGCACCAACGGTACATTATTTGATACGAAGGTGGAAGTATTCTTTTCAAGAGGTCAAACAAAAGGTATTCATGAAGCACATCTAGGACTTTGGCAGTTATTATTCTAAGATGCTCAAAGTGGAACTTCTCCATGTGTAAAAGATCTGTGGATATTTGGGGTCATTTGTACCATGTGCTATCTGTAAACTCCCTTATACTGTGACATGATATAAAGAGTGTGCCGGTCCGTATATCATGGTATACGACTAATGGGGATTATATATAGGTTTGTATGATGATGATAAAGATGACGATTAGCATTATTATTATCATTAGTGTAATCACTATCATTATTAATATATTATTATTATCATCATCAGCGTTATCAACATAATCATCAATAGCAGTAGAATATAGTAGTGGTATCATTATAAGTCTTATTAACCTGAGGCTGATTATCACAATACGTCATGTGCCAAGGATGTATTGGTATACTACATCCAAGATGTCTACCAAAACTCTCGATTCGTTGGTGAAATGTTACCAAGAGAAAAGAAGAAACATTAGAATACATATTTTAAATCAATTGAAATATAAAGAAGGAATAAGTAGAGAACAAAATAAATCACAGCGCTTCCTTGAATTTCGTGTTTTCACGAAGTGACTGTTATGTTAACAGCTCATTTCCCCCCCCCAAAAAAAAATGGAATAATTAAACATAGAACTATCCCAGGCAGGCGCGGATCCACGGGCCGATTCTACCGGCCGCCCCCCCCGATAACCCCTCCAAAACGGTAAAAATATAGGATAGTAACGTAAATCTTACCTTTTTAAACAAAAAACAAAAGCGGCCCCTGAACCCCTACCCTGACCCCCCTCCCCCCAAAAAAATTATTACAAAATAATTAAAAAAAAAATATATATATTTTTACAATTTTGCCCCCCCCCCCAAAAAAAAAAAAAAAAAAAAAAAATAATAATAATACTGGTCCTCCTCTCCAGCATTCCCCATCCCCCCCCCCCCCCCCGCTTATTCACCGGCCGGCTGAGTCGGCACAAAAAAAATCCTTAAAAACTGGACCCCCCCCCAAAAAAAAAATAAAAAAATATATATATATATATACAGTCTTCTTTCATTTGATGCAACTCAGCATGGCCGATTGTCAACGAAACGGAGTTAAGTCATTTGTTAATTCCGTTTGTTGCTACGGCAGTCAGCCAGTGAAAACGAATTTGTTTAATACAATTATGGAAATGCAAGCACTACTTTAAACAAACAGAACTTTGTTATTCCCAGTTCATTTTTCCAGATTGAGGTGTCATAGGAAAGGGCAGATACTCAACTTTCTGGAAATGTGATTTTCTCTTTGAAATTCAGATACCGTCCGCCAAATGACTTTTTGGTTTCCTATGAAACAAATTCAGAAGTTTACATATCAAAATATGAGATGTATGCAGGACTGCACACCAACATGAATACACTTGTATTTCGATGTCATGGGCCCTTTTAACCCGTTTGTCTGCACGCTGTCCTCTCTTCAAAGTCCCTTCCAATTCCCCCCGCCTCTTCTGGACTATAGAGTGGTGAAGTGTGACGTCATCAAAAAATGTATTTTTTTGAATTTCTCAATTTTGTTAGGGGCCAGAGCATATAACACTGAGTTCTTATAGGAAGTATATTTATTCAGATGGTCATATCTCAGCCAATATATTAAATTGGTTTTCGACATTTGGACATTATTTTTGATGCTCTTTCGGAAAATGAAGAAAAAAATTGAGAAATTCTAAAAATAGATTTTTATGACGTCACAGCTTTGGTACTATCTCCCTATTATTCTTCCCGTGTCATGTTCCATCACTTTAGCACTTCACTTTCCATAAAGCCTTTCTTTTTTTACCTTCCACACCGACATTAAAATCTTGGGTTTGAGTCAACTTCTCATCTCATCCTTCTCTACCTAATCTTCATCTCCTCCTCATCTTCTTCTTCTCTTCTTATTCTGTCTTATCTCCTCCTCCTCATCTTCTTCTCTTCTCTTCTTATTCTGTCTTTCTCTCCTCCTCCTCCTCATCTTCTTCTCTTCTTATTCTGTCTTCCTCTCCTCCTCCTCATCTTCTTCTCTTCTTATTCTGTCTTTCTCTCCTCCTCCTCCTCTTCTTCTCTTCTCTTCTTATTCTGTCTTCCTCTCCTCCTCCTCATCTTCTTCTCTTCTTATTCTGTCTTTCTCTCCTCCTCCTCATCTTCTCCTTCTCTTATCTTCTTATTGCAATGACGAACCTTCGTCATTGCCTTGTTTTCGTTCACATTCTGCCCAATTAATATTCTCCTTTTCCTTATCGTCCGGAAATCGCATTCGTTTTGCACGAAGTGCTTGTGATTCCTAGTAAGGTGCTTTCCTCATGTCTTTTTCCTTTCAAATTTCGTAGGCATCGTCTCTAACATCTCATCAAGGTCACTACATTCTTCGATTTTCGAAATCACTCATGCATAACCGTCCAGGCGCCATTATGTCCGTTTCTGGTCCATTTTAAGGCCTTATTTTATTCCTTTCTATCTCCACTATCCTAGATCATACAAACTTCTAACAAATTCCTCTAGATAGTCTAAGAGATGTTCTTTCATCTGCGACGTATAACCTGACCTTCAAAATGCCATCTTCATACTCAAAATTCAAATCTGAAACCGACTCCGTCAACAATCTCTCAAATTCTTGAAAAATTGACCCCTAAAAATCTAAAAATTGCAATAACTTTCTTTAACCAATTCCGTTCCATCTCATCTTCTCGCAGTATCTTTATTTTATAATTGCACATAGCCATGCCAAATTTTACGCTCCAATGGCTATGCAAAACATAAATAGCGCCCTCTAAAGTTCTGGGAATTGGCTTTGTTTCTGTGGCTGTATCTCCATTATGGCTTGGCAGACCCGTACCTTTTTTTGGATTTAGATACTTGAAGATATGCCCTTTCCAGCCATATACAAAATTATATATCCTATCACTGACCAAATTTGAGAAAATTGCCCTCCAAATTCGCCATTTTCAAGAAAATTCCGAAATAACTTCAACTTGCTCTAAAATGGCGATCTTTATACCTACATCAATGAAACTTGGCGGACATATGTATCCATATACGTGACAACTGTTTACCAAGTTTGGTAAAATTCGAATATGTCAGCGCAAAGTTATCGCCAAAAATGATGAATTTACTATGGATTACGTAATAGCGCGTTCAATGCGCGCAATAAATTGCGCGCAGTTAACAATGGTGTCACACTGACCGCAATGAAGTGCCCTTTCGAATGATACCAAGTATAATATATGTTCACACAGAAATTGTGAGTAAATCGCAATTGAACAAAGATCACTACACGAATTCCGCCGAGTTTCCGCCCGAACCTAACACGTTTCGGCTATGACGTCATTTTTTTCAGACTGCTTTTCGCCCCTTAAACGTCCTTTGTTTTCCTTGAAAATTTGCAGTGACATGCCGAGTTCCAATACGCAGGGCACCTCTTGGCCGGATTTTTGAAATTGGTCAAGGGGGCCATTTAAGACGCCATTTTGTCCTATAAATCTATTTTACATCACGTGTTTCGATAGGATTATCATAGAAAAAAAAGAGAGTGGTTTACAATAACAACCATGAAATTCTCTTTCTAATGATACCAAATACGGCCCATAAAGAGACGTAAAGAGAGAGAGAAAAAACAATTTAACTCCGGCCATAATACAGATCCTGCACGTTTTCCGCCCATTCATTACACGCATTGTCTATGGGGCATATCGGGTTCACGCTTTTGGCCCCCAGAACGAACTTGATTGCAATGTCAAACATGCACCAAATCCCATTGGTTTGTGCACGCAGTGCTTGCGAGCCCTTTCTAGGTTCTTTCCCCTATCCCAATTTCTTTCAAACTTCGTAGGCATAGTACCATCCCATCAAGGTCATTGTTGATGCCTTTCTTTCGCCCTACCTATCTCCAATATCACAGAAGCTACAGACTTCGTGCAAATTGCTCTGGATAGTCCGAGAGAAGCTCTTTCGTTTGACACGTAGAAACACGGCGTCATTGCACGCACATCGTTCTGACACGATTGCATTTCTAGTTCTGTCTTCCTCTCCTCCTCCTCATCATCATCTTCTTCTTCTTCTTCTCTTCTTATTGTCTTCCTCTAAATTCTGTTTCTTCTTCTCCTCCTTCTCCTCTTTGCTTTCCGTCTTCCCCTCGTTATTCTCCTTCTCCCTCCTTCTTCTTTTTCTTCTTCTCACGTTCTTTCTCATTTTCCTCTTCCTCCTTCTTGTGTCAAAGGACTTCTCATCCGTTTACCAAAATGAACTCAAGATTGCAAGTGGTGTGAGAGGAATTATTACTCCCCCAGCTGTTACCATGATATCTGCAAACAAATTCAAACAAATTCAAACAACCCGAGGATAAATAACAGATGAAATAATTCGTCACATATCTATATTTTAATTCTTGAATGTTCATCAAATTCTTATATTTAATACAAATGTTAGCCAAATGATATTAGTTTTCTCATTTATTACACTAGGAAAAGGAAAACACTTTGGGAGATCAATTATGAAATTATGGGAAAGGGAATTACACACAAGCACAGCTTTGGGTATAAATCAAGTATATATTAATTTTCCGGGCAATTTGATAATTAGTTCTTTATCCTGTGGATTATCCATGTGTATTATCTAACAAATCATTAAAAAAAATCATACATAAAATGCATGAAAAGAAGGCAGCTTTACCAAAAACAACATTTTGCAGGCATACCTCAGTAACACCACCAAATGGACATTGAACCGATTTTACACTGGCCAATGGTATAATGTATTATATACAGTACCTCTTTTTAGAAATCTAGCCATGAAATTGGAGTCGTGAAATTAGCAATGCCTGCCTACCGGTCAATAGTTTTTTTAGAAAAATGCCCGTATGCCCACCTACCGGTCAATAGGTTTTTTTAAAGATGCCCGTTGCCCCTGGTAACTGGCCGCATAAATAAATTTTGCTGAAATATGAGTAAAAAGTATCTTTGTGAGAGCCCAGATACCATACAGTGCTTTTGGCTGTGATTCCTGAATGATCGATACATTCAGGCAACTTTCCAGCGAAGATTTACAGACAGTGTCTTAGATTTGCTGTGATGTTTTAACCAGTCTTTACTCAAGAAAAGGATAAGGTAAGAATTCTTTGTAGATTTGTTTTTGAATTTGGTATATAAAAGATATATGGATTGCTTTAATATTCGAAGCATAGCTGTTTCTATACTGGCTCTCGGGGACGTTACATCCGGCTATAACGCAGAGGCGCGCCAATAGAAACAACGATGCCTCTCATAGCAATCAATATATCTATAATATATACTACTGGCCACTGGTATAATGCAATATATACTAGGGTATTTGCAAGCGAGTATCCTTTTGGCTGAAAAAGTATCACATGAACCTCAACGTTTCCTTATATGTGCATGAGCGTGCAATGTAACAACCTTTTTTTTTAAGGTAAAAAAAGGTTGTTATACAAAAGTGGAATAGACTGCACACCTCTATCCCCTGCGAATGAATACCCATGGTTTCCATTGTTTTAGCTGTGCGCATCTGTTGCGAGGACAGCCTGAATGCAATCGAGAGAGCACGAGGGCCTTGTTACTAGTTTTGGAATATTGAACTTGGAAGGGGGAGACTTCACGTTGCTCACATTATTCAGGTATATACATGTAATTTGCTAGTATAGTCAAGGAACATGAAATAATTGGACTAGTAGTACATTTCAATTAATTAAAAGAGGTGGCTTTCAAACTGATTGAATCTGTATTTGAAGATGATGCCTCACTGCCCTTTTTGATACCACAACAAACATACCTATCCCCAATACTGTGATGGGATTAAAAATAACACCAATGATAATCAGTTAGAGAAATCAGAGAAATGAGAATAAGATTTGCATAATGGTAATAAAAGAGGCAAACAAAAGGCATCACAAGAGGGAGAAGAATGACCTCTTCCTGAAAAAGTTACTGAAAATCTGGTGCTGTTAGCAGAAAATTTAAATGTTTTGAGCCAGGTTTGCAAATACATGTATTTTGTTTTCAGGGGAATGATTCTTTTTTTGTTGCTTATTCATAAAATTGGAAGGGGGGGCTGGGGGCTATCTTGTCAGCTAATTCAGTACGTGACCCCCTCCCCTACCAGGTCAAAGTGGTCTAGTGATGCCAGTCTGTAATGGTGAATAAAAATGTGATGAAGCAAGTCTTGATATAACCAGCTACAGGGAGTAAATAAATATAGTAGCTTAACTTGCTTTCAAATTACGCACAGAATTCACTTGCTTTTACATGCACGTGTTGTATAGATAGTGTAAACTCACCCCATGTGAAATACAGAATCAAGACTCACTACACTTGTAAAAGCACCCAACAAAGACCACTTAAGCCTTGTTTGCATACAACTTATAAACCGTTTAATAGAGCGTTGTGGAAAACTTATACATGTACATATATATATGTATAGGTATACAAAATTAATGATGTGGGAGGGGGGGGGGGGGGGGGAATAGCTGGCGCTACAAAGGCATTAATGTAATTTCTCATCTCATCCGTGATGTCTCAGATACTGGTATGTGAATCGACCAACACCCTGGCGTCTTGGTTTTCTTCTCCCCTTTTCTTTTTTGCTGGGTTATTTTTTCTAGGTGGTTTAAAGGTTCTTGATTTATCAGTCCACTCTTAAAAGTGGACATCACAAGTTTACTCCATTGCAGACTCTTTGGGGCATAAATGCTTCACCAAATTCATGAAAAAAAAAAGAATCAATTTTTACCAAACAAATCTTGCCTTTGAGGCACTAATGTAACATTTAAAACAATATGATGCAAAATCTGACAAAAGTGTAGTGGGCTGATATTAAGACAGGCATTTTCTCAAATTAACTTTGTAGAGAACGACAAGATTCATGGGAGGTTTCTGATTTGCATTCCCAAATGAGAAAACAAATTAAGGAGAGTTTCTTTTAAAATGTGACATAGTAACCAAGGATCCCGTTGCTTCAACATTGTACCATTCCACATTAGATTCTCGCTCTATGCATCGACACAAAAAACAAAAACAAAATGTTAAAAAGTACCTCTTAAGGCCCGTTCAGATATGACCTGGGACCTGTTTGACAAAGCCTTTTTTCAATGACAAATGACAAATATCAGTGACAAACCTGCCGATAACCAATCAGAAGCAAGGATTTCAGTAGCTTATAACAAAAACTGTCATTTGTCACTGATGACAAGTTTTGTGAAACGCCCCCCAGGTAAGCCTCCGCAATGAGTAAATAAATGGCAACTGAATACAACACATGTTCACTTAGCTCTGTGTTGCAAGATCATACAGTAATGTGAAGTTTTACGACATCATAAAAATGAGGGGAAAAATGCTGCGGTTTAACGATGCAAATCTGAACAAGGCTTACGTCATATATAACCATAAAGACCAGTAACCAAGGGAATACTTAGGTATCATTACGAGAATTTTGTATCATTATAGAGTGATGGCATATTGGCATACAATGTAGACGTTCATGTCGGTACTCGTCATTTTGGTAAAAAATATAATTATCGATAGTACAATGCCTTCCCTTCCCACTATTAAATATCTGCAAGTAAATAGTCCTTTACAAACGATGAGTGACTGTGCAATCAGATGAAAATATAACATCAAAATATCCATCGTCAGTGAAAGTAGAAGAAAAAAAATAATCGCTCGCGTTTCTGTTGAATATCCGACAAGATCTTGCAATCCTTTCTGCTTGCTTTGAGCACAGGTATCCATAAGAGGAGCCAGGCAGGACGATATTCACCTTGTACGTCAAGAATTCAATTACAATCAACATTTCACAAATTGTTCTCCATCCAGCACGCTTGTTTTTCTTTCTCTCTTTCCACTATCTAACGTTCCCCTTAGGAGGGGATACATTGGTTAGTCTCTGTACAAGTCTTGCAGGGTTTATGCAACGTAGTGATATTGGTTCGGGTTGTCCTTGTCACGCTCCATGTAATCGCGATCGATGAGACTCTCTATTCTCTTCTTTAGATCAGACGGCTGAAAGATGGGAAAGAATAGAAAAAGAATAGCGTCAGCAACGTGGCATGATTCTCCCACAAATCTAAGCTGCATTTATGTCTATTGATTACATCTTTCATGCATTAACGATGTACATATTGTTTGTCCAATATCAGTCACACTGAAACAAATCTGCTCCTCTAATTTTCCTATTTTCTTTAGAGCAACCTGCTATTATGGTTGGGTTTCCATATAAAGAGATTTGTGTCAATTATGACGAATTCATCCATCCCTCCCTAGAAGTAATCCAAACACAGCCCTAAAACCTTGTCAGTGCAACTACCCATATCTGTACCTCTCATCCACTTCCTCCTTAACCCTTATACCACTCCATCTGTCTCTCCCATCTCTCCCCCCCCCCCTAAAAAAAAGACGAGCAAAATCAGCTGGTTATAGAGTTCAGAGACTAGTAGATTATGACTTAGCAACTTTTATTTGACCTTTTAACTTGGACCTTTGAAATTTGGGTTACCTTAACTGGAAACCTCAGCTGGTTATAGAGTTTAGAGACTAGTAGACCTTAACTGGTATCCTCATCTGGTTTTTAACTGTGAACTGTTCCCCTATCGTTATAATATAGGATTAGCTTAACTGGAAACTTGAGCTGGGTCTACAGTTCTGGGACAACGGGATTTTAACCCACAGATGATTTTGACTTTGAACTTAGAACTGTGAACTGTCCCCTTACAAAATGGATTTACCTCCATTGCAAACCACAGCTAATTGTACATCCAGAGACAAGAACATTTGATCATTTGTGGTTGTACCTTTCTCCTTTTATTTGACCTTCTAACTTTGACCTTTGAAATTTGGATTACTTTAACTGGAAACCTCAGCTGGTTATAGAGTTCAGAGACTAGTAGATTATGACTTAGCAACCTTTATTTGACCTTTTAACTTGGACCTTTGAAATTTGGGTTACCTTAACTGGAAACCTCAGCTGGTTATAGAGTTTAGAGATTAGTAGACTTTAACTGGTAGCCTCATCTGGTTATAGAGTTCAGAGACTAGTAGACCTTAACTGGTATCCTCATCTGGTTTTTAACTGTGAACTGTTCCCCTATCGTTATAATATAGGATTAGCTTAACTGGAAACTTGAGCTGGGTCTACAGTTCTGGGACAACGGGATTTTAACCCACAGATGATTTTGACTTTGAACTTAGAACTGTGAACTGTCCCCTTACAAAATGGATTTTCCTCCATTGCAAACCACAGCTAATTGTACATTTCAGAGACAAGAACATTTGATCATTTGTGGTTGTACCTTTCTCCTTTTATTTGACCTTCTAACTTTGACCTTTGAAATTTGGATTACCTTAACTGGAAACCTCAGCTGGTTATAGAGTTCAGAGACTACTAGATTATGACTTAGCAACTTTTATTTGACCTTTTAACTTTGACCTTTGGAATTTGGATTACCTTAAAGCCCATCAATACTAGTGAACAGGAGGGATTAGACTACCTTGCAAGGTCACTGGACAGGTGGTTATCTCATCAACTCAGCTCTCAATTAACATAAGAAAAAGAGGATCATGGGGGACCAATGGTCACCGATTATGCATTATTTTTTATATAGAGGGAGCAAGTAGCTATAAGTAGTGCAGTGTGGCTTTAACTGGAAACCTCAGCTGGTTATAGAGTTCAGAGACTAGTAGATTATGGCTAAGCAACTTTTATTTGACCTTTTAACTTTGACCTTTGAAATTTGGATTACCTTAACTGGAAACCTCAGCTGGTTATAGAGTTCAGAGACTAGTAGATTACGACAAAGCAACTTTTATTTGACCTTTGAAATTTGGATTACCTTAACTGGAAACCTCAGCTGGTTATAGAGTTCAGAGACTAGTAGATTATGACTTAGTGACTTGCGCATCTTCATAATCCTGACGATAGCTGCGTCAATCTGGTACTGCCGATCCTGGAACACTCTCTCCTGGGTGGTCACCTGCTCCTCCACCTGTATGACAGACAGAAAGACATTGGTGTCTAGTTAAAGGGACTTGGTACCATTGTTCAGATGAGAGAAAATGGTGCTAAGGTAGTGACTTCAATGCTAGATGTACATTTAAAGATAATCTGAAAGTTTGAGTAAAAACGGACCATTTTTAACGATAAAAATTGTGAAAACTGATCTGATCGATTCCTTAATTCTCCCAACTATATTATTACAATTTAATTACATTTTAGGTGAATGTAAATCCTCACAAAGCAATGAATTGGCTCAATATACCATTCCAGACAATTTAAGTGTTGACAGATTATTATTCTTTTAAATTTCATAATTCCTAATTCTTTGTTTTGAGTTCTAATAATGCTGACCGTTTCTTTCATCTGGACTTGGTTGATCTTGATCCTGAAGAGTTTGTGCTTGAATTCATTGGCAAAGAGGAACTTGTCACCATCCTCAATTTCTCGACCCTGTAAGGAATAATAATAATCTATGTTAAAACAACTGACAGCAACGCAATAAATAGTTTTAAGGACAAAAATGGAGAGGAAAAAAAAAGGAGAGAGAGAGAGAAACTAGATGGAACTTCAACTGCGCGCAGTCGAAATGATGCCTCCGTCATAGAGCAATTTTACAAACCCAAACAGAAGAAATTTTTCAAATTCAAGTTTAATTGTAATCCATTAACAGGTTCTCAGAATATCGTGATTACAAGCAATTTCTCATATACATATATGACCCTTTGATCTTTGACCTCATGACCCTAAAATCTACTGTTTATTGGCTCTGCAAGATGTCCTTAGTTTAATAGTAATCCATCTGTCAGTTCTAATGAGAATGTGTTCACAAGCTATTTTTGCATACATAATGAGCCCATGACCTTTGACCTTATGAACCAAGAATCTACTCAGTTCATTGGCTCTGCAAGTAACATACATGACCTAATTTTGGCAGGAATCCATCAATCGGTTCTTGAGAACGCGATCACGAGCTGTTTTTGCATACATAATGTGCGCTGTGGCCTTTGACCTTTGACCTCGTGAGTCCAAAATCTAATCACTTCATCGGTTCTGCAAGTAACATACATGATCTAAGTTTGGCAGCAATCCATCAATCGGTTCTTGAGATAATGCGATCACGAGCTGTTTTTGCATACATAATGAGCCCTGTGACCTTTGACCTTTAACCTCATGACCCCAAAATCTAATCAGTTCTTTGACTTTGCAAGATACATACATGACCAAAGTTTGGCAGGAATCCATCAATCGGTTCTTCAGATAACACGATCACGAGCTGTTTTTGCATACATAATGAGCCCTGTGACCTTTGACCTTTGACCTCGTAACCCCAAAATCTAATCAGTTCATCGGCTCTGCAAGATACATACATGACCAAAGTTTGGCAGGAATCCATCAATCCGTTCTTGAGATAACGCGATCACGAGAACGGGACGTACGTACGTACAGACGGACGGACGGACAGACGGACAACCCGAAAACATAATGCCTCCGGCTACTTCGTAACGGAGGCATAAAAACAGATGGTTAAGTACAGGTTGTCAAGTGATGGGGAAAAGAAAGAGAGTTAGCTAGAGTAACAGACAGGCTGATAAAAGGAGAATGAGACAAAGAGAGAGACATAGAGAGAGAGACATAGAGGGAGAGAGAGAGGGAGAGAGAGAGGGAGAGAGAGACAGAGAGAGGAATGGCATACCTTTGGTAGTTTAACAATGACTCTCGCCTTGCCACAGGCTAGCGACTGAAGCGTTCTCCTTAGTTCACTGTCCTCTGTACATTGCAAAAAAAAATTACATCACATTAATAAAACGCATCAATTAAAATCAGTGATTTTTTTCTTTTCTTCAAATCACAAGTCAAATTACCAATTGGCTTCAACATTGAGTTTACCTTATTGTATCTCTGCCTATATACAACTATTTTCCATACTTTGAAGGACATGTAATTCTTAAATTGACCCCTCTATAACTCCTGCTTTACTGACTTGATAGCATCATTTATCTCCTTGACTGATTTCTTTTCTTTAATCACAAAATATTCAGTGATTTTATTAATTGACAATTATTTTAATTACTAAGTTGTACTAGAATCAACTTTTTGCTTCTTCATGTTTTGGATCATGTACACCTCTAACATTGACCCCTCTTTGACCCCTATATTACCTACGTTCATTCTTCATAGCTTTTTGAACTTCCTCCACTGACTAATAGTTTCAAACACCAACGCCACTTAGAATCCAATCTTTAAAAAAAAATGTTTTGGATCAATTATAACATTGACCCTTTTGTTTTTCACCTCCCTTTGACCCCTGCATGACCCCTCTTTGACCCTAGTCTTACCAATGTTAGTAGCCTGTCTGATCTCTTCTAGTGAGTAGTTATCTCCCTCGTTGAATAGGAGTAGGACTAGTGTTTGGTAGAGTGACACCTGAAGCTCCTTTACCGAAGAGCCCTGTAAGCATAGTGGATAATATTTACACAGTATTAAAGTCTTCGTTTTTTCTTCTCATGAGACACAATACAAGACAAGAGAATATTAACGATAGTCATAGACAGACAATACAGAACACAATGGTGTAGTGAACATTCGACTCTGGAAGGCACACCTAGCATCCAATATCAAAGGGAAATAGTACTTTTGGTAGTGCCCTCCTCACATTAAATTTTCTTTGTCGACATGGCCGGTCAATTTCATGTGTGCAAGAGCAATTTAGTGCTAGTGCAGAAAGTCAGTCGAAGCCGTTGCTTGTGATACCCTGGCCTTTTAACAAGGCCTCGTGACTTGGGCTATTTTCCACGCCAATTAGTGGCTGAAACAAGACGAATCGGCGACATAGACCAAGAGACCCGGGGTGAATGTGTGATAGAGTGGCGTTAGCCATGAGGCCTTTTGGATTCTGGTTTTTACTGTTCTGCATGAATTATTCATAGGTACACATGAGCATGCTAATACGCCAACTTTGGGTTTATTGACCAATCAGAACGGGCATTTTCCAGTTGGCTTTGTTTGTGATTCTTTGATTATCAAACCATGTAAGAACAGTTAAAAGACGTAAATAAATTTTGCTTATGAGATAAACAGATAAATGATGAATACAAAATATCACATTCAAATCTATTTTACATGTAAAATTACAATAAAATAGGAAGCATTTGAAGTATATTGTTGATTGAACTGAGGTGACAAAACTCTCACCTCTTCTCTGAACTGACCCTTGACGAGGCAGTGACCTAGGCTTGGCTGCCATTGTAGTTTGCGACCACTGTGCTTATCAAGGTAAAACCGTTTGAACTGCTCTTGTAGATTGACCATCTAGAATAACAAGAAAGAAAAGGGTAGTGATTAAAGGGAGAGGGTGGTCAGTTTCCATGTGTAGTAGGGCATAATTGTACAAGTCTGCACACAGCAAACCGTGGGCCCATCAAGAAATACCCCCTAGTATCTCAAGAGTCTTCTGGGGGGCGTTTCACAAAACTTGTCATCAATGATAAATGACAATTTGTGTTATAAGCTAATGAAATCCTTGCTTTTGATTGGCTTTCAGCAGATTTGTCACTGATTTTTGTTATTTGTCATTGAAAAAAGGCTTTGTGAATTGCCCCCCTGGTGAGGGAAATGTCATTATCCTACATTTCCCTCACCATGGGTGAATTTCCATGGTTGCGGCGCAATCTTCAAAAATGTCAAGGGGGGGGGGGGGGGGGCCTCTCAGCCCCCCCCCCCCCCCCAGTACAGTAAGGGTTAAGTCCTCTCTGAAGGAAAGAGGATTAATGCATTACCAAAGGGCACTAGTGCACAGACTTGGTTTTGAACCCAGGACCTCCCAGTTACGAGACCACTGCTCTACCACTGAGCCATTACACCTCCTGTGTATAAGACTGCCATTTGTGTCTCATTAGGGTGGACTTTCTATACAGGTTTGTCTTTACAGCAATTCAATTCAATTCAAATGAGGTTTTATTCAAGACTTGTCAAAAAGTCCAAAGATTAAAAATGCAAGTTTACATCAAACATACAATCATATGAAACACATTCAAAAACATATATAAAGAAAACATAGCAAATTAGAAAAAATATATAAAAATGAATTAATGTTTACATCAAAACATCAAAGCAGTTGAACAAAAAAACAAGGAAAAAAGATTTAAACAAAATACAAGATATAAAATATTGCTAGCAAAAAGAATAATGTTTACATCAAAACAAATAAAATGTATACAGATACGTGAATTCAATTAACTGTGACATAGAAAAAAACTATGATAAAGGCACTTGCTTACCTCTGATGGTAGATGTATCTCTAGTGGTTTATACGTTGGCCAGTATCCCATGGTTAGAATGTTCACACTGAGATCCATTACAGTTGTATGACATTGATGTTGCATATGCTGCAAGGGACAGAACAGGCAAAGATGAACATGTCAATTTCATAATCGAATGCCCCATTCACACATAAGAGGTAAGCTGCCTAAAAAATAACATGGTTGCAAAATAAGAACTGTTTTGCGCGTAAATAGATGCATGGATGGGTTCAAACTAACACAACTAGAAGCTGCGTTTTCATGGTAGTTTACTGAGCCATGCGTGAAAGATGTTTAAGCCCTACTGCACTACTTATAGCTACTTGCGCCCTCTATATACCAGACAATACCTAATCAGTGCCTGTTAGTCCGCCATGATCCTCTTTTTCTTATGTTAATTGAGAGCTGATTTGATGAGATAACCACCTGCCAGTGACCTTGCTAATCCCCCCTGGCCAAACTAGTACAGACAGGCTTTAAAGTATACACATCTTTTACACTATGATGTGAATAGCTAGCAAATATAATCCTGCTTAATTAATTAAATAATTTATGAAATCTGAGTGCGATACCAAATACAATGCATGGCTTACGCCAAATTGAAATCACCTATATTTGAGTTCAGTAACGTATACGGCCACTCTCTTGTTTACTTTCTGAATGAATGTCATGTTCTTAAATACCAGGGACAAAATGCAGTGCAGGACTTTCTACAACTGATCATGGCATTTTGTACAAACATATTCATTCAAATAGATAAATACAATAATAACACATATAATGTGATAAAATGGCCATATCAAGTCATATGACCCAATACGCCATTATGCAAGGGATCTGTGAAACTGCTTTTTCATTTTTGTAAAGACAGACCTGTTTGAAAGCTACAATGATGTGTTTGGATAGCTCCCTGTCTTTGAAATGAGAGAGACAAAGAAAGAAAGACACAGAAAGACAGACAGACAGACTGAGAATGAGACTTACCTGTTTGAATGCGAACATGATGTCTTTGGAGAGTTCCATGTCTTTGAACATTCCTTCTAGCTTGGATGTGAAGGCACCACCACATTCTGAAGAAAACAAATTAATATAAAAGTTTAATACAGAATAATAACAAAAAATAATATGACAAGTCCAAGGTATATTAAGGCGATAGCCATTCCAATAATAATATTCTGTGTTTATAACGCGCTGAATAAATCGACGATGTCTTAAAGTGCTTTACAGATATATTAATACCACGGTCATCGGATTCAGGCTTGCCTGCAAACAATGTATGCACATTCTCCAATCCCTGGGGAGCATTCCAGCCAGTCGCCATTTTACTGACGCTCACAATGCTGAGCAAGCAACATTAACTTATTGTGGTATCCTATTTTGCCACTGCACCTTTTTTAATCTTTAAAAGGGAAAGCTTGATTACCTTGCTTGAGCTTGGAGAGCATGGACTTCTCTGCATCTACTGAAGCACTCTTGCCAACTAGTAGTCTCTTGGCCAAGTCCTTCTTGTAGAATGCTTCAAATACATCCTTCCCTGTTAATACATACAGAACAACCATTTAAACAAGGTAATGATCATGTTCACGACTGGAAATTCTCTAAGCACGCACTTCATAACCTGGGGGGTGTTTCACAAAGATCCTAAGTTGAACTTATCTCTAAGTTGGAAAGCCGTTCGCATCTTTGAAAAATATTTTGTAGAATTCATTTTAAAAGGCATAAAATGTTAATTCAAATCATTCATATTTTCTATTATCAAGGAAATTTCATGTTCTTGATGTGTAATTTATGAAAAGTCTAAAATACTTGAATTTTGTGTTTGAATATATTTTATTTTAAGGCTACAAATGGCTCTCCATAATATTTAATTCCAACTTAGGATCTTTGTGAAACAC
Organism: Strongylocentrotus droebachiensis; assembly: GCA_035222895.1. Taxonomy (NCBI): domain Eukaryota; kingdom Metazoa; phylum Echinodermata; class Echinoidea; order Camarodonta; family Strongylocentrotidae; genus Strongylocentrotus; species Strongylocentrotus droebachiensis. The sequence continues at coordinate 17,851 of JAVYIG010017908.1, forward strand.
CCCTCTGGAATCGATCCCTGGGCTCTGTTTCATAAAAAATTGTTATCAATAACAAGCTGTAATAACTGTTATAAGCTACTGTAACCATGACATTTGATTGGCCGAGGGAAAATTTGTCAAAGAAATTTTGCATTTGTTATTGATAACAAGTTTTATGAAACAGGGTCCAGATCCCAAAATAGATTGTAGCCATTACCTTTTATATGAAACAAAACTTGGTCAATGGAATTACTGTAAAACCAGTGCATGTGCAAAAAAAGTTCATGAATTTCATGATTAGAGTGGTTAAGATTCATTAAATCTTCATGCAGTGAAATCATTTACTCATAATGGACACAGCACTTAAGTTTTGCAATTCAAGAAATGTTATTGTCGTGAAAGGCTGCTCTCATTTAAAGGTCATGAAAGAATCACTTGTACCCTATCAATCAACAATGAAACATCATACCTACCAACATTTGAAAATAAGAATTAAGAATGTTTAGCACGGTATGCCTTCAAAATAGGCGGTAAATCTGTACCAAATGCAGCCATTCAACGCACACAAGCGGCACATGATAAAACAAGCTGAATTTGGCTTGAGCACCGGAATTTTGAAAGGTCCTCGAAATTCAGAAAATCCGAATATTCTGGATTATTTGTAAGGGTTGGCAGGTATGAAACATGTGTGAGTGTTAGCAAGAAGGTCAGGAACTGATGGTCCATTAAATAAACCTACACTTAACACCTGATCTCTGCCTTGTTTAATTTCCTTTCTGTTTTCCAACTTACTGCCACTGATATTCAGGCAACAAGTCTTGACCACTAGAAAGGTATACAAACAATCTTGAGTTCCAATAATATTTAAAACTAAATTAGAACCAAAAACATTTATCACCCTGTCCACATATCTAATGTATACATATAAATGAATAGCCCTTATCGCAATCTGTATTGCAGCGCAATGCGAATGTATCCCCCGGCAGTGGCAGTGATTTTGTGTCATCCTTATGTTCGAAGGAGGGACAAAGATCCCCTCTCTCCTCCCTGAAACAACAGGATGACGAAGAGAGGTCGCCCCTAGTGGCTCAGGCTATTGCCATGACTAGGAGCAGCATCACCAAAACAATAAGTGTGAAGATTAGAGTATAATGCATCTCTGTAGAAAATTTGAAAGAAATCTGTCAAGAAATGTGGCAGTTGGAGCGCACAAAAGGACAGCCACAAAAATATAGCCTTTTACCCTATAGAAGACAGAACACTAGGGGCAGCATCAGCAAAAGATATGGGTGTGTAGATTATACCAAGATAAACCTCCATACAAAATTTGAAAGAAATCTGTCAAGGAATATGGCAGTTAGAGCGCCGGAAGAATATGACGCGGCGGCGTAACGCATACCGGCATACTGCCTGAGGATACAATTATATATCAGCTGCTGGTAAGACAGCATGCGGCAGCTCGCAGGGAGGAAAAAAATCATGTGATAGGCACGCGATTATCACCTGATCTCAGGCCTGCGCATTTTTTCTCTCTCTGCTGCATACTGCCATCTACAGTCTACTGCGCTGCATGACAACTATGTACGTAGCTCATGAAATATCATTATTTCTGTAAGATATTATGAATATCTATAGCATTATTTGTCAAAGCAAATAATTATTTTACTGTAATTTTGTTGAAATGGAGTCCCCTTAAAGTCTTACGTGATGTTTTTTAATTGGTTTAATGCTTCATGTTCCGATCAGCTCGGATGACGGGTGAAGGGATTTAAACAAAACTTGACTCGTAACTTCAGCTTGCCGTTATACACACATTTTTAGAACAAATGGAAGGCACTTCAATGTTATTTCAAGGGCTTTAAATTATTTTCCTTCATCAAAATATCAAGGGTAAGCCATTATGTTGTGGATATATTTTGACAATTAAATTAATGCCTACTGGTATTACGATTTAATTTTAATAGTCTGATCAACATTTTAGTCTTGTGTGTGGGACTTTCTTAACTTGCTCAGTCTTCAGTGGATCATATTTCCACTTCCGTTTCTGAACGCACTTGGTACCACGCACAAAGCGTGATTCCTTTCTTGCAGCCTCAATTTTGAGCGATAAAAACACCTACCTTCAACTGAAACGATATCCATTTAGTTCTAAAGCATATTTATTTAATTAAATTTATTATTTTATTGTTTTGAAAGCAGTAACTGTCTTTTCCGTCGCATTATTAGAACAGCGACTTAGTCTAACTCCCGCCGCTGCATGCACCACGATTTTTAGTGTCAGTGCAGTGGTGAAAATTTTGGTTACCCCCTCTCCGCCCGAAGATTTCAAGTCAAACCCGGGTTCGGCAAAGCCCGTGATGACTCAGGCCTAATGACAACCCACCCCCCCCCCCCCTACCCACAGGTGTAATCTTATATCAGCTGGTGGTAAAAGGGTGTACGTGCACCCACATCACACAGCTCTCTGCACTCTTCCCAAACATGACACCCCCCCCCCCCCCCCCACCCAAAGGTGTAATCTCATCCTTGGGCTCCTCAAGAGAAACTTTCATCACCTTGATGAAAAGTCATTGGTTCTCCTGTATAAAACCCTGGTACGACCTAAGTTAGAGTACTGATCAACAGTAAGGAACCATCTTTTAAATAAGGACAAGGATAAGTTGAAAAGGTGCAGAGGAGGGCTACAAAACCTCGTCAAAAGTGTGAGACACTTAAACTACTCAGAGAGACTCAAAGCACTGAAAATCGCCACTCTACAGTTCAGACGGAAACGATCTGATATGATTCAAGTATTCAGAATAATGCACCAGTTTGATAATCTTCAAGAACAACATTTCTTTAGCAGAACAAAGTGCAGTCACACACGTGGTCACTCACTTAAGCTTTACAAGCTAAAATGCCGGAAGACACTAAGGAAAAACTCGTTCAGCCAGAGAATAATCAATGTGTGGAATGGTCTTCCAGGCAATGTTGTGGAGAGTACCACTATCAATCGTTTCAAATCTGGGCTTGAGAAATGGTGGAAAGATGCCCCAGATAAATATGATGACAACCCCAACCAAACGAAACCATGGATAGGAACAACAGTCTAAAGACTGAATAATCCTGGATCAAGTGAGTTACAAGTGAGTAAAAGGGTGTACGTGCACCCACATCACACAGCTCTCTGCACTCTTCTCAAACATGACAACCCCCCCCCCCCTACCCAAAGGTGTAATCTTATATCAGCTGGTGGTAAAAGGGTGTACGTGCACCCACATCACACAGCTCTCTACACTCTTCTCAAACATGACAACCTCCCTCTGCCCCCCCCCCCTCCCCTACACACAGGTGTAATCATATATCAGCTGGTGGTAAAAGGGTGTTGTGAACCCACATCACACAGCTCTCTGCAATCTTTTCAAACGTGAAAACCTCCCCCTGCCTCCCCCCCCCCCCCCTACACACAGGTGTAATCATATATCAGCTGGTGGTAAAAGGGTGTACGTGCACCCACATCACACAGCTTTCTTCTCCAACATGACGACCCCCCCCCCCCTACACACAGGTGTAATCATATATCAGCTGGTGGTAAAAGGGTGTACGTGCACCCACATCACAGCTTTCTTCTCCAACATGACGACCCCCCCCCCCCCTACACACAGGTGTAATCATATATCAGCTGGTGGTAAAAGGGTGTTGTGAACCCACATCACACAGCTCTCTGCACTCTTCTCAAACGTGACAACCTCCCCCCCCCCCCCCCCCCCCTTACACACAGGTGTAAACTTATATCAGCTGGTGGTAAAAGGGTGTACGTGCACCTACGTCACACAGCTCTCTGCACTCTTCTCAAACGTTACAACCCCCACCCCCCCCCTACACACAGATGTAATCATATATCAGCTGGTGGTGAAAGGGTGTACGTGCACCCACATCACACAGCTCTCTTCTCAAACATGACAACCCCCCCCCCCCCCTTACACACAGGTGTAAACTTATATCAGATGGTGGTAAAAGGGTGTTGTGAACCCACATCACACAGCTCTCTGCACTCTTCTCAAACGTTACAACCCCCCCCCCCCCCCCTACACACAGATGTAATCATATATCAGCTGGTGGTAAAAGGGTGTACGTGCACCTACGTCACACAGCTCTCAGCACTCTTCTCTAACATGACGACCCCCCCCCCCCCTCCCCTACACACAGGTGTAATCATATATCAGCTGGTGGTAAAAGGGTGTTGTGAACCCACATCACACAGCTCCCTGCAATCTTTTCAAACGTGAAAACCTCCCCCTGCCTCCCCCCCCCCCCCCCTACACACAGGTGTAATCTTATATCAGCTGGTGGTAAAAGGGCGTAGGTGCACCCACATCACACAGCTCTCTGCACTCTTCTCAAATATGACAACCTCCCTCTGCCCCCCCCCCCCTCCCCTACACACAGGTGTAATCATATATCAGCTGGTGGTAAAAGGGTGCTGTGAACCCACATCACACAGCTTTCTGCACACTTCTCCAACATGACGACCCCCCCCCCCCCCCCCCCCCCCCCTACACACAGATGTAATCATATATCAGCTGGTGGTAAAAAGGTGTACGTCCACCCACATCACACAGCTCTCTGCACTCTTCTCCAACATGACGACCCCCCCCCCCCCCCCCTACACACAGGTGTAATCATATATCAGCTGGTTGTAAAAGGGTGTTGTGAACCCACATCACACAGCTCTCTGCACTCTTCTCAAACATGACAACAACTTCCCCCCCCCCTCCTACACACAGGTGTAATCTTATATCAGGTGGTGGTAAAAAGGTGTACGTCCACCCACATCACACAGCTCTCTGCACTATTCTCCAACATGACGACCCCCCCCCCCCCCCCCCTACACACAGGTGTAATCATATATCAGCTGGTGGTAAAAGGGTGTTGTGAACCCACATCACACAGCTCTCTGCAATCTTTTCAAACGTGAAAACCTCCCCCTGCCTCCCCCCCCCCCCTACACACAGGTGTAATCTTATATCAGCTGGTGGTAAAAGGGCGTAGGTGCACCCACATCACACAGCTCTCTGCACTCTTCTCAAATATGACAACCTCCCTCTGCCCCCCCCCCCCCCCCTCCCCTACTCACAGGTGTAATCATATATCAGCTGGTGGTAAAAGAGTGTACGTGCACCCAAATCACACAGCTCTCTGCACTCTTCTCAAATATGACAACCTCCCTCTGCCCCCCCCCCCCTCCCTCCTTCCCTACACACAGGTGTAATCATATATCAGCTGGTGGTAAAAGGGTGTTGTGAACCCACATCACACAGCTCTCTGCACTCTTCTCAAACATTACAACCTCCCCCTGCTCCCCCCCCCCTACACACAGGTGTAATCATATTTCAGTTGGTGGTAAAAGGGTGTTGTGAACCCACATCACACAGCTCTCTGCACACTTCTCCAACATGACGACCCCCCCCCCCCCCCCCCTACACACAGGTGTAATCATATATCAGCTGGTGGTAAAAGGGTGTTGTGAACCCACATCACACAGCTCACTGCACTCTTCTCAAACATTACAACCTCCCCCTGCTCCCCCCCCCCCCTACACACAGGTGTAATCATATTTCAGTTGGTGGTAAAAGGGTGTTGTGAACCCACATCACACAGCTCTCTGCACACTTCTCCAACATGACGACCCCCCCCCCCCCCCCCCCCTACACACAGGTGTAATCATATATCAGCTGGTGGTAAAAGGGTGTTGTGAACCCACATCACACAGCTCTCTGCACTCTTCTCCAACATGACGACCCCCCACCCTACACACAGGTGTAATCATATATCAGCTGGTGGTAAAAGGGTGTTGTGAAC